>JAOQMS010044042.1:0-10899 GCA_027563885.1 Erythroxylum longipes | reverse complement strand
CAAGGCCACCACAGAAAATTCCCAGTTAAAACTCAAACACTATCAAACAAAAAAGAGCAACATTAATAACAAGCTCATATCTTTACCTTTTGGAGGGATGTTTTGGATTCAATTTCGCTCTCTTTGCCAAAAATGACAATGAACAGCAACACTACTATTTACCTGAACATGAGAACATGAGAACATGATCAACTGGGAAATTTGCCAGTAATCTATAAGCATACATTATAATCAGTAAGATTCTTAAAAGACAAAAAATTTTGTTTCAAAATAGAGCTAACCTTTCTAGAAACTCACAATTCTTAAGCAACCCATCTCTAGCAATAGGAAAGGACAAATATTACTCAGCTATTGGACTACCTAGAGTTCTCATTTCAGTGTTAAACACTCCAAAGATCCTACATTTAAGACTGACGGAAATACATTAAAGAGATAGAGAGAAGACAAAAATATCTTCACTAAGAACGCCAGAAAAGACAATCAAAATGGCCAGAGACGCAGCAGCTCGACGGAGAACAGACGCACGATGGACGGCGTTGCAATCTAGAGGAGGAAGAATGACAGAGCAGCGGAGAAGGAATAGGACGCAGGTGGGGTGGGGGGGGAGGGAAAGGGAGTCGGTTTTAATGAAGCCAAAACGACGTTGTTTGATTTTAAACAAAATGACATTATTTTGAACATGGGAGGAGTACGTTTTCACATCGCTTTCTGCAATGTTTTATTCAAAAAAACGTTGCGGATTCTATTTGGTGACGTTTGATTGATCAAACGTTGCAAAAAGTCTTACATATCCGCAATGTTTGTATAAAACGTCGCCGAATATGTATACTTTTCGTGATGTTTTATAAACGTCACGAAAAGTATTAACAAACCGTGACGTTTTATTCACAAAATGTCGCGGATTGTATACAATTTTTGTAGTGATAAGTGAACTTAACGATGTATTGCTTATGAAAGATGATGAGTCTACTACCTATGAAGAGGTTCTGAAGAGTTCAGAATCTGACAAATGGCTTCAAGCTATAAAATTCAAAATGGATTCCATGTATGAAAAACAATTATGGAATTTGTTGACTTACCCGAAGGGATAAAACCCATAGGGTGAAAATGGGGTTTTCAAAAAGAAAACTGATATGGAGGGTAATGTAGTTACCCATAAAGCTAGGCTTGTAGCTAAAGGTTATCGTTAGAGGCAAGGTGTTGACTATGACGAAACTTTTAGCCCAGTAGCTATGCTTAAATCCATTAGGATACCCCTAGCCATTGTCGCTCATTATGATTATGAGATATGGAAAACGGATGTGAAGACGACTTTCCTTAATGGAAACCTAACCAAGGATGTGTATATGACACAACTTGATGGTTTCATATCTATGAATGGAGAAAAGGTATTTAAGCTTTAGAAATCCATTTATGGATTGAAACAAGCATCTAGGAGTTGGAATATCCGATTTGATGAGACAATCAAAGAGTTTGGTTTCTCACAAAATCTGGATGAGCTATGTGTGTATAAGAAGGTTAGTGGGGGTGCAATTTTTCGATTCACAAACCAAACTATTAGTTTTACATCAAAAACTGCAAGTATACGGGTCATTACTTATAGTTAAAAACAGATATCATCCCACAGAGATTGATGTTAGATACCACTCAATTTAGGTTAAGCTTTGTTTAAGAAAATGATTTCAAAAGATTAAAAACTAGAAATTAAATGAAAATTAATTAAACTAGCAATGAACACCCAATTAAGGCAAAGTGCAGTAATTTGATGGCCAAGGTTTAAAATTAGGAGTTACTCTATCCCTATTTTGCTTTCCCCTTGTGTTCTTGATCCAATTATGCTTAACCCAAGATTTCTAATGTTCAACTACCCTCTCTCAAGGAGTAATTAACTGACCCTAATTGAATGGATTAGAATTAGTTATGTTATCTCTAGACTTACCAACGTTTCCTAATCCTTCAACAAGATTTTAAGCACTCCTATAGGTGGTTTTTAACAAACAACTAAGATCTCTCTTCAACTATTTAGAAAAACCTGAATATTTATTAGATCCATTGGCAGCCAACTCTTGTTACACTACCAAACTCAAATAACCACGCACCCTCCCAGTCTATTGTATGATATAAGCACAATAAATATCACCAAACATCTTTCATTGCATCAAAAACAACAATAATTCCAAAAATAGTTCAAGAACAACTCCTACAAAGTGTTTAGCTACTCATATTTGTGAAAAATCCAATAAATTCCATGTTTTTCACACTAAAATTTATAAAGAGAAAAGAATAAAAGATGGGTAAAGTCAAAGACTCCTTCTCTCAACTCCAAAAAATTGGAAAAACTATGAAGCTTAATGTTGTAACCACTTTTCCAAGATGGATTCTATGTTTCCCTCTTTAGCTAGTGATAGGTGTGCATTAGTCTATGTTTTTCTATGTAATTGACATGTATTTTCTTGCATATTTGTTGATTATTGTTGTAATTTAAGATTTATTTTGTATATTTTTGTTTAGTTTGATTTCCATTGTTGTTCATTTATGTTTGATGTTAATTTAGGTTAAGAATTGACTATTTTTATGTAGGAAGGATGATGGAGTAACTTGGAGATTGAACTAGGACCAAAGAGGAGAAGAAAAGAGGAGTGCATCTATGACGATCGTGGGAATCATAATCTGATACAATATGTGGGGCTTCATTAAACTCAAGGGTTTTGGACTATTTAAGCATCATTAAGCCTCCGTCTTAAGAGAAACGAAAACCTTATGTAGAAACACCATCTTTGGAGTCAAGGATCATCATCAAGATTGGGGAAAATAGCATATAAACACAAAAATTTCCAGATTTTGGCCAAAAAGAGGAGTCTTTTTATTCAATTTTCTATCAATCTTACTTCTTCTATTCTATGTAAAATAGTTTATTTGAATGTTGATGATGTTATGGAGACCGCGTTAGGCTGATTTAGTTTTAGGGATTGCTTTTGAACTATTTTGTTAGAGCTCCTATTTTATTGAATTGAATAAAGTTATCTTTAATGATTGTTGATTTTATTTATTATCTTGCAATAAATCGAGAGTGTAAGTAAGATAAATTTGTGTAGGATTGTACAATGGAAGTTGGCAACCTATAAACTTACAATCATCATGTTAATTGAATAGTTAGAACAGAGATCTCGGCTAATCAATTGATCACCCATAGGATAGTTCAATAACTAGTGGAATTAGTAGAGTCATTAGGTAAGTTGAGAGATTGTCTAATTGGTTCCCTTTAATTTGATTTGGGACAATTAGTTACACCTTGAGAGAGGGTAATTAATACATTCAGAAATCTAAGGTGAGACACAATTCAATCAATAAAATATGAGGGAGATAAAATAGGGAAAAAAGTAATCTCTAGTCTTTAGATTCTTGAATTCTGATTTTTCTGCACGTTGGTATTGTCTATTATTTTGAGTTAGTATTTTAATTTTAATTTTAACTTTCTAGATTATTTTTATTAAACAATTTCGTTTCTTAAACAAAGTTTTATCTAAATTAAGTGGTGTCTGGGCATCAATCCCTGTGGGATAGATGTCTGCTCTTTTAAGCTACAAGTCACGACTCATTCACTTGCAGTTCTTGAGCGTAAAAAAATAAGTTTTATCATCAACAAGTTTTTGGTGCTATTGCGAGGGATTGATTGTTTAGCATCTTGTTTAATTTAGATAATTTTGATTTAAGAGTTTTTGATACTTTTCCTTGTGTAATTGTAGAAACAAAAGAAGTGAGCGAAGACAAATTTTCTGACATCAAGAGGCACAAATGAGAAGTATAAAGGACAAAGGGTCTTAACTTTTCACGACAAGATATGGTTAAAGAAGAAGAGCAAAGAGGACCAAAGAGGACCTTGATGGATTTCATAAGGCTAGGTTTTAGTACTCAAGGAGTGGTAAGACCAGTGGTTTCAGCAAATAATTTTAAGATAACGCTAACGTTACTCAACATTCTAAAAATTATTGTGCAGTTCTATAGGCTATCTAATGAGGATCTAAATGGCCATATCGCAAATTTCATGGAGATTTGCAACACACTTCGATTCAACAGAATGTCCAATGATGTAGTGAAGGTAAGACTATTTTCATTCATATTGAAGGATCCAACTAAAGGGTGGTACAACTCGCTGAATTTAGGCTAGATTATAACGTAGGAGTAGCTAGACCAAGCATTCCTCGCCAAGTATTTCCCATTGACAAAGACGAGAAGGATTATCAAGGAGATAACAAATTTCCAGTAAAATGATGGGGGGTCTCTCTATAAAGCTTGAGAGAGATTCAAGGAACTTTAAAGAAGTTGTCCCCATCACAACCTGCTTCAAGAGTTCCTGCTTCAGAAGTTCTACATGGAGTGAATCTAGGCACTAGAGGAACCATCGACGCAGTAACAGGAGGTTCATTAATGAGCAAAACGGTGGAAGCAGCTCACGAGCTGTTAGAGGAGTTGGCGAGCAACAAATAAATGTGGTCAAGCGAGAGGAGCAGACAAGGACAAAAAGAACAGAAAGGTATGATACCCATTGACTCTTTTGCTGCCTTGCAGGCTCAAATCACGGCTCTTATGAAGCAGATGAATAACATGCAAGGAGAATCTACCTCAATAGCTAAGGCAATACAAGTTCAGTGTGAGTTGAGTGGGCAGAGGAACCATGACTCAGCAGAGTGTTTCCTATTGGGAGCCGGTGGTACAGAACAGGTAAGTTAGTTGGGCCAACCACAGAAAGGTAATAATCCTTACTCTAATACCTATAATCTGGGGTGGCGAACCCATTCAAATTTATCTTGGAGTAATAACAATGCAAGTGGCTAGCAAATACCACAAGGACCGTCGGGATTCCAACAAGATCGAATCAGAGCGATGGAGAGTAAGTTAGACAAGTTTATCGAGATGTTTGATTCCAAACTAGCAGCTCAAAAAGAGAGTCAAAAAAAATATTTGCAAACTAGGAGGAGAGTCAAAAGAGGATGGAGAAAATTTTTGACTAGATTGTGAAGAACCATGCCTTCCATAACTTAGAGGTTTAGGTAAGTCAACTTACTGATGCCTTACTTTCTTGAAGTGCAGGTATTATATCGAGCAATACTGAGGTCATTCTAAGGGAGCAACTCAAAGCCATTATGCTTTGAAGTGGCAAACAGATGGAAGAGCCAAGTGTGAAAAGGGACAACCACGAAAAAGAGAAAAGTACAAAGGTAGAAGAAGAAAAGGAAGAAAGAAGGCCGTATGTTCCACCACCACCGTACAAACCCAAACTCCCGTATCCACAAAGAGTGAAACAACTTTAGGTGGATATTCAGTTTTCCAAATTTTTGGAGCAATTGAAGAAACTACAGATTAATTTGTCAATAGTGGAAGCTTTGGATTGCAAGCCCAAGTTTGCGAAGTTTTTGAAGGATATACTCATGCACAAACGCATTTGGGAAGACAATCAAATGGTTACATTGACAGAGAATTGCAGTTCCATTATTTCAAGTTAAATGCCTTCAAAATTAAAAGATCTAGGGAGTTTCACTCTTCCATGTGTTGTTAGTGATTTTGAATTTTCTAAATGTTTATATGATTTAGGTGCAAATATTAATTTGATGCCTTTATCTATTTTCAAGAAACTGAGGTTAGAAGAGGTTAAGCCAACTTCCATATTGATTCAACTTGCGGATGAATCAATAAAAAGGCCATTTGGAGTCGTGGAAGACGTATTGGTAAAGTGGACAAATTTATATTTCCTGTTGATTTTGTTGTGTTGGATTTTGAAGCAGATAAGAATTGTTGATTAATTTTTGGTAGGCCCTTTATGAATACTGGTAGGGCATTAGTTGATGTGTATGAAGGAAAATTTGTGTTGAGAATTGGTGATGAACATATTGAGTTTAATATGACAAAATCTTTGAAGAAACCGAAAGATGGAAGTGTGTGTATGAAAATTGATGTTTTAGATGAGTATGCGAAGGAGATTAAAGAAGGAGTCGATGAAGTGAATTAAGGACACAAGGATGAAGGTGTGAAGGAAGAGGATTTATGTGAGAAAGTGGAGTTAGAAAGTTTAGAGAGAGTAAGTGCACCTACACCAACGTCTACTGTTAAACCTCCCACTTTATAGCTTAAACCTTTACCTTCCCATTTGAGATATACCTTTTTAGGGAAGAACCACACTTTACCTATCATTATCTCTAATGAATTAAATTGTGAGCAAGAAGAGAAAGTGGTGGAGACTATTAGGAAAAGGATGAAAGCTATAGGGTTGCAAATCTCTGATATTCGGGGGCTTATCCCCAATGTGGTGATGCATAGATTAACCTAGAAGACGAATGTAAAACCATGTGGGAAAGACAGAGAAGGTTAAATCCGAATATAAAAAAGGTTGTAAAAAAGGAGGTGGTGAAACTTCTGGATGCTTAGATAATTTACCCCATTTCAGATAGTGAGTGGGTGAGTCTAGTACAGTGTGTGCCAAAGAAGGGTGGTATGATGGTGATAGAACTCATCGATTGGTCAAAGATGTGCCATTTGTTTTTTATGATAACTGTCTAAATTCTTTTAATAGGTTAAAAAAGGCACTCATAATAGCACCAAGTCTGACGTCTCCAAATTAGTCTCTCTCATTTGAGATTATGTGTGATGCAAGTGATAATGATGTTAGGTGTGTACTTAGTCAGTGAAGGAGAAGAGATTGCATGCTATATATTACACAATCAAGACTTTGATAGGAGCACAGTTGAACTACACAAATATTGAGAAAAAGTTGCTTGTGGTTGTATTTGCTTGTGAAAAATTTCTTTCCTATTTGTTAGGCTCATAAGTTATTGTGTTTAAAGACCATGCATCAATACGTTATATTTTCACCAAGAAGGATGCCAAGGCCAGGCTTATCCGATGGGTACGCCTTCTTTAAGAGTTTAACATTGAAATTAAAGATAAGAAAGGAGCAGAATATGTCATAGTAGATCACTTATCAAAACTTGAAGGAGGACATCGTGGAAAGGAAGAGGAAATCAATGAAAGTTTTCCTGACGAGACCTTGATGATGGTACATAACTCTTTCTTTCCTTGGTTTACAGATATTGCAAACAACCTTTCAGGTGGCATTCTTCCATCCAACTTGTCGTATCAACAAAGTAAGCGTTTCCTATTTCAATTCTCTCATTATATTTGGGATGAACCTGTACTTCATAGGATTTTTACTGACAGTTTAATTCACAAGTGCATTCTTGAAGATGAAATTCCTGAGATCTTAACACAATGTCATAGCTCACCGTATGCAAGGCATTATGGAGCTAACAAGATTGCTGCACGAATCTTGAAGTGTGGATTCTATTGGCCGAATCTGTTTAAGGATGCTCAAGATTTCGTGCTCAAGTGCAATAGATGTCAAAGAATGGGCAAGATATCAAAGAGAGATGAAATGCTGCTTTCAAATATAATGAAGGTGGAGATATTTGATGTTTGGGATCTGGACTTCATGGGACCATTCCCATCCTCCAAAGGTAACACCTATATTTTAGTTGGAGTTGATTATGTTTTTAGATGGGTTGAAGCAGTCACCACTCCTACCAATGATAGCAAGGTGGTTCACAAGTTCATTAAGAAGATTTTATTACGTTTGGGGTGCCTAGAGCAATCATAAGTGATGAGGAGAGTCATTTTTGCAACAAACCGTTTGAGAACCTTCTGAAAAGATACAATGTTCATCATAGAGTAGTTATCCTATACCATCTTCAAACCAGCTGCCAAGTGGACGTGGTGAATAGAGTGCTAAAAAATATTTTGAAAAAGACAGTGAACATTTCAAAAAAATATTGGTCATTGAAGTTGGATCATGCACTGTGGGCTTATAGAATAGCTTTCAAGACCCCATAGGCACAGCACCTTATCATTTTATGTATGGCAAGGCGTGTCATTTACCATTGGAGTTAGAGCATAGAGCATATTGGGCAATCAAGAAATTGAATATGGATTGGAAGTTGGCAGGAGAAAAGTGATTGTTACATCTCGACGAGTTGGATGAGTTAAGGTACGATTCTTATGAAAATGCCAAGCTATACAAAGAAAGGCCTAAGAAGTGGCATGATGGCCATATAAAGAAGAAGAAATTCAAAAGTGGAGACTTGGTACTTTTTTTTAATTCAAGACTTCGACAATTTCCTGGAAAGCTAGAGTCGAGATGGAGTGGGCCCTTTAAAATCCTTCAAGTGTTTCCCCAAGGAGCTGTGGAGCTGATAAATGATAAGGGGGAAATGTTCAAGGTCAATAGCCACCGCTGTAGGCTATATTATAGAGGGACATATCCACAAGAAAGGGAAGTTATCTCTCTCTTATCTTCCGCTCTTTTATGAATGTATGAGGAATGGTCAAGCTAGTGAGCTTAATTTAGCATGTTTAATTTCTTTTGGGTTGTCTTTGTCTAGTTTTTATTTGATTTATTTATTTATAATTATGCTTTAATTGAGTTTGATTAATGTTTAATTTGGTTTTTGTTTGAAGTACAACTTATTTTCTTTTCAAAAATTTGTTGATGATATTAACTTGATGTGTTTGTAGGCAGTGGGATCATGGAGAAGTAAAATTAAGCTTGGAAGAAGGTTTGAAATTCCACGACCATGGGAATTGTGGATTCCCACGATCGTGGGAATCACTCCAGAACCATCCAGAAGGGAAATTTAAACTTACCTCCCATTTTCTTCTTTCACCCACTCTCAAAATTTTCACTCCTTCTCTCTCAACTCACGAAACTCCTTCTCCTACTCTCTAAAATCACCAATTTTCCTCTAGATTCTTGGTATTTTCTTCAAATATTTCATTATTCTCCCAATCATTTCATCTTTTCAAGTGTTAATCATGCAAAAATATAAGGATTAGGGTAAGATTTTGCTCTCTCTCTCTTAAACTCAAATTTCACTCTTTTTCTCTCATTTTTGCAGATTTTCCTCTTCCAATGGCACCAAGGAAGATGATGGCTCAGAAACCGACTGACCAAATCCACCGTCAAGTTTTCGATAAAGGCCAGAGTGATTTAGCAGTGACTTACTGCTCTCCCTTCCTAATTTACTCGAAAGAAGAAGGTATGCGCTTCCGTGACTTTAGGGCTAGATCATTAATCACTCCTAGGTATTTTGATTTTGAGGTATTAGAAAACATAGGAGTGAGACTAAAGATTGAGCAACTAGTTGCAAATATAGGTTGGAATAGGTTCATCCGGTGTGACATGCTTATTCATCCTATGATGTCCATTGAGTTTTTCACTATTATCCGATATACCCCTAAAATGGATGTCTTCTAGTTTGGATTGTTCGGTACTATTTACAAATTATATTATTCTATCATTCGTGAAATTTTCAACTTGTAGAATGCAAAAATTGTAGATGGTCATGTTGCTTTGATGTTGATTTTTATTGGAACACTCTCATGGGTGAAAAACAATTTGACTCGCACAATGCACCAAATTCCTTAATCTGGAGTGTTGAGCATCTACGTTTATAGAAATTTATGTGTCTGACTGTGTTTAATAAAATGGAAAGCAACAAATGATCAGCAAAAGAACTTTTCTTTTTATGGTGCATGGAGCGAAAAATTAAAATCAACACACCTTGTAGGATTTTTTGATTAATAGTGAGTGTGGTTAATAAAAAGAGTTCATTTTTTAGAATGTCTCATGTTGCTTCTGCTTTCGGTGTGTTTTATAATGTTAATATGAATAATTTGCATACAACTCCACATAATATATTTTACATATCATATTTGAGATGTTATGAGATTTGAGATCCTTAGACATACATTGCAACAAGGAGGAGGGGCACAAGTACAGCTACTTACCGACCCTCCATATCTAGAGTAATGTCGGAGCTAGAGGCAGAAGCAGTGGAGGAGGAACCACGTGCACCAGTGGAGGTCAACCTACTTCAACAAATCCTTGACCAGATAGCTACAAATTCTCAACAAATGACATCCTAAATCAACGAGCTCAATACCCAAAGGCGACAAGTCCATAAGGAGTAGTGTAGCTTGAAGAAGAGGTTCCTCAACTTCTATCGAAGAAATAATTTTAAAGCTCCTTCACCAACACCATTGCTGCCATCATTTGAATAAGCTTTTCTTACCCTTTTCTTTTTAATTTTGTTGTTTCTCTTGTTTGTTTTCATTTTTTTCATGTTTGTTTGGCTTCATGTTATTTCTTTTGTTTGGTTCAAGTTCATCTTTTGTTTGGTGATTGAACCCAAGTTTATTATATAAATTGGTGGCATTTTCATGACTTCTACTACACTTCTTGGCTCCTATTTCTAGATTTTATGCTTAATTTGACTCTTAAGTGTCTACCATTATTTTATGTAGTTTGAGAGTAAAATTTGTCACAAATCAATATTAATTACACTAATTAATTTTCTGATGACAATTGATACTACAAACTACCATTTGTTAATTGTAGAGACTCAAGGAGAAAAGACTCAAGAAGATGTAGAGTCAAGGAAAGGCTGAAGTCAAATCAAAAAGTGAACAGGTGCAATAGGAAGTTCTCCACGGCGAAGTATAAAGAATTCCAAGTAGAACTTTTGGGAAAAGTTAGCTGCAACGCAAATTAATTCTATCGCCGCGGCGAAAGAACTAATAGTGCAGCTAAAACTTTTAGGAAAAGTTCACTGCGGTGAATTTATCTGTCGTTGCGGCGAACCTTCAATTACCCAAACCATTTTCGGAAGTTTACCCACGATGCAACCGGATCCATAACCCATTTCCTTTAAATACCTACCATTTTCAGTTAAGAGAGAGCTGATATAGACTCTCACTCTAAAAAAAACCTTCAAATACTCCATCATCCACTCTCCTCCACTTCACCGACAACTCCTCCACCGACAGCTGCTACCATGGATGCTTCCAGTGGGT
>JAOQMS010044040.1:0-10900 GCA_027563885.1 Erythroxylum longipes | reverse complement strand
ATTATATAATATTTATTCTTATATTCATTTTTCATCATTATAGGTGCATAAAATGGCTCACAGATTCAAGAAAAAAGGATGTAAGGAATTTTCATACTTGTGTCATATTTTTGAGGATACTACTGCAACTGGTGTGCATCACATCCATCAACTAAATCTCCATTGAATAGTACAGAAGAGGAATATGAAAATGATATTGATGAAGATTACTCGTATAATGAAAAAGAAGATCAAGATATAAGTTTTATATCTAAGAGAAAGAAATCTCCTAAGACTAATAAAGAAAAGAAGACATATTCTAACATTGTAGAAGAGGTCTTGGTTGTACTTGGTGAACAATCAAAAAGGAAGAATGATTTACTTGCGAAAAAACTGAGTGAAACATCATCCACCAAAGAGAGTAGATCTTAAGAGTGTAACATAATGATAGAATGTATGAAGTCCTTAGATGAATTGGGTGTTGATGATGTGCAATATGGAAAATCTATAAAGGCTTTACATGATTCTCCATTTTATAGGCATATTTTTATGAAGATGACAAATAAAAGGAAGATGCATTGGATTATGTCGCTTTAGTTATATTTTTCATGTTATTGCATATTGAATTCTTATTAATTTGACACTTTTATTTTAAACATTATTCCATAGTTTGAACAATTTAAGTTTGTGACTTGTATGAATATTTGACTTAATGTATGAAAATTTTGTCTACATTCGGTTAAACTTTTTGATTGAATGTTTTATTAATTATTTAATGTTATCATTGTAGATACATGGATTTCATATCAAATTTCATATCAGATTTTGATGATGAATATAAGAAGGTAACCATTATTTTTCTAGCTATGGGAGAGAACAAATATTTTAATTTACAAAAGCAACCATATATAACTTCTGCTCTACCAAGTCATGATTGGATAATGGAACTTTTGAATGAGAATACTATAAGGATTTATGAAAACTTAAGAATGAGAAAAATAATCTTCTTGAGCTTATGTGATGAGTTGAAGAGTTTAGAAGGATTAAAGGCAACAAGTCATTTGATTGTGGAGGAACAAGTAGTAATTTTCTTGATGACTATAGGGCATAGTGAGACAACTAGAGTCAATGCAGAACGCTTTCAACATTCGACCTAGATAATTTCGAAGTACTTTAGTAAAGTCTTATATGCAGTTAATCGTCTTGTAAAAAGATTCATTACTCCACCATCTTTTACTAATACACTTCCTGAGATTCAATATAATTCAAAATTCTTTCCATATTTTCAGGTACAGTCATATATTTAATTACTATTTTAATTATGTTCTTATGATTAATAATTATTTTAATATATTTCTTAATTTTTAGGATTGTGTAGGAGCAATAGATTGTACAAATATTGATGCACATGTTCCAACCAATGAACAAATACTATACAGGGGCAAAAGAATTAATCCAACCTAAAATATTATATGTTGTTGCTTATTTGACATACGTTTTACCTATGTAATGGCTGGATGGGAAGGTACTACAAATGACTCTCGAGTTCTTTTAGAAACAGAGTCAAATCCAACAAATCAATTTCTTATGTCTCCATAAGGTGATATATTATTTTAAATAAACATAGTAATTATGATTCATTTTTAATATTTGTTGCTAATATTATGTTCTTTATATATTAGGCAAGTACTATTTGGTTGATTCGGGCTACACATTAATTAATAAATGTCAATGTCCGTAACAACGTTCATGATTGTCCGCTTTAGCCCGATTCACTTGGATGGGACGATTTGAACAAGGAAACGAAGGGACTTCGTAATGAGGGCCTTAACATTGAAAGTCATAAATTTGAGTCTTCATATTAAGTTTTTGTGAAGAATTTAGGATTCACTTACAAATTTGTCATTAACACGGAGGAGCTCACTATTAGAGTTTATTTATCATTTAATTATAAGTCAATTAGTTACTAAATAATTTATTTGAAACATGTAATTAATAATTTATTATGTATTCTCAAAATTTTTAGTCAATATATATTTATAAGTTTTAAATTTATAACAAAAATCACATATACTTGATTATGTGAAAGTATTACACTGTTGTTGGCAATACTATTTGGTTAAAACATAATCAAAATAATAAATAAGGATAAATATATTTTAAAACTAAAAAATACCTGCAAATCAATACATTCTAAAGCATTCAATTAACTACTTAAAAGTTAAATTAAATATACTTTGTATTAAAATTAAATATCAAAATTTTTAATTCTTTTCGATATTAAAAGTCCCTTTTGTCTTCTCTTTCAGATTAACCATACTATTAACATGTTTATCCTTTGGCTAAAGAATAAAGAATATGATTAGACTTTTTTGTTATGAAAGTCATCGTGTAACTATTTTCGATTTGAAGCTATAGTAATGAAATAAACAGGCGAAGGTTGTACTCCTTTTCTTGCCTGGCTTTCCAGTGATGTCGATACTTTTTGTTATGAAAGTCATCGTGTAATTAGGGATGATTATTTCAGCCCGGCCCGACCCAGCCCAGATTTTTGGCCCGGCCTTGGACAAACATAAAGCTCGAGTCAAGAAAACTTAGCCTACTTGATGCATATGGAACTTGTAGGAAAATGCTTATAAAAAATCTGTATGACCATTACCTTCTCTAGTTCGAACAGAGGAGTCAAACGATGAAGGCACCATGCTTGTTCGGGTTCTCTTTGGCATAGCCATTAGAAGGGGATTTAGTGTAGGAGGAGCCATTGCAGATTCTATTTTCCAAGGCGACACCCTTTCTGGACGAGGTATGTTGCTTGTTTCATCCCAGATCACCTAAATGCAAAAGGAAGTAACATGACATTTTAGCTGTCAGAATGGATGTAATGCAGTTAATCATTAAATACTACTTTGAGGCATCTCCATTTGGACTCTTGCCACATGTTGGGATTAGCATCTTTAATTCTGAAAACAGTGCCAATAAATCTTTTTAAAAAATTGATGAAAAAAATAATGCAACTAATAAGTTTCACAGGTGGTTTATTTGTAGACAACTTTGAACTTTTTTAGGAGAAGTAATCAGTACCTCTATTCTGCAGCTTCTTCACCTTCAAAACTCATTTTGAACCTCATACTTACAGAATAAGTAATCTTCATGGACTCCATATACTAGTCAAATGGAACTATGAACTCGGCTGGGCTTATCCTGTGCCAAAACACTGAAAGAGGGACATGAATACCATGTTAACAGAAACACAACAAGAAGTCCCCTATAGTAGTGATCTTTTTTTAGGCGCAGGGGTGACCTTGCGATTGAACTTGAGATAACAGACTCGCAAACTCTAGGTCAAATTGTTAACCATCTCAAGAAGCTAAAATAGAAATCTAACAAGATACCTAGGCTTGTAATATACTGTAAACATCGTTCCTGTCGAAATGGCGTGCCATGCTGTGGCAAGCACACCAAGATGCATACTGTGATTGGATATGATAGATGACAGTACATTACCCTGTTGCTTCATCAATCTTTTGACACCAACTTTAGGTTCTCCATTCTCACCTCTAAAAGTCAAATCCTAAAGTAAAATGTCAGTGATGTATAGGTAACAATTAACTTAGAAGATGAGCAGAAACAATATTGTAAGAACCACCAACCTTAGAAATATGAAGGCGTCACCAGCAACAAGTCTTTTACAAGTTACAAATAAACTACATCCACTTTGAAGCAAGTGCCTTCTAGGTTAAGTTGGCATCAACATTAGGATATTCATTAAGTATCAAATATTGTATACCTATAAAGAATCTCGTCAAGTAATGTATGCACAAAAACATGAAGCAGGGAAGCCGTAACATAAGGTTCATTACCCTTAAATATATGACGGAACCTCCATTTGTTTCCATGCAAATCTTTGAAAACCAATTCTTATGTTAGAGGTTGCCTTGACATATCCTGCGATGCATTAGAAACCCAATTTCACTTTAGAACCGGTTGTTAATTTGAAAAAAAACAAAAATGAGTGAATAATTATCACAAGGTGCATTTGACTAACCAACGGGGGCAAACACTCGTCACTATGTCATTTAAGAACTGACAATCCATCATGAGTACTGGCATCTGAGGCGGTCAAAGTCTTGCAAAATGAGTGTACATGAAGCTACTATGGAGAAAGCGGGGGAGGTTTCTTTTCCACTGCATTCTCATCTTGCTGACATTATAAGATAACTATATAATAAGAATAATTTGGCTCCAAATGCTCAACTGTGCCTCATATACCATAAAAGATAAGGCAGTGAGTACTTACGTTGGCCTCAGGGAGTAACGTCACTTGAGAAAAGACCTCATCCGTATTTGGCTCCGCCTACAATTTATTATTACACGATAAGCAAAAAATGAAATCACAAAACCTAAAACAGCCTTGGAAATAAATTAACCCTAAGTAAAGACCAAGTAGAGACCAATAATTCAAACATCAAAGCTACTCATCATGTACTTTCAGAAGAACATTGATCACACGACACAGGATCCTTAACGGAAGGTTATAAATTGGTATTTTTTGGTTAGCTAACTAGTTAGTGGATGCCTCCATCTTATCCATGCATTAATAACAAACGATTTAGGCTCATAAGTAAAACGAAAACTTAACGATAAGAACGCAAACCAAATTTATGCGAGTAGTTTATAATAAGGTTGACACCAAACAATTGATAATCAAACAAATTATATAAAGCGAACCTGTTCAATATGTCCTTGAGGGAAGTAGAAGATGTGTTCATTTTGTCAAGGAACGGTTACCAAAGGACCGACACAAGCATGCCACAGTTCACGAAAGCTGCTTCAGCAACTGCACCCCACGTGCCGTCGTAAGACCACAGTCATATCACCAAACAACATCGCATGAAACCAGAATTCATCTCTAATCCACCAAAAAACATAAACAAACCATCGACAAAGTTTACCTTTTGTGGCAAAAGAGTTTTTAGAATGACATCGTTGCACCTCCATACCACTCTTCAAGTTGTTAAGTTCACTATAACCAAAAGGAAAGCTATCTCCTCTAACAGTAGTGAAGGTGTTGCCACATTGTTCTCTGGGGTCTCCGCCACTGTTCTCTGACAAGCACTCTACTACACCACTCGTATGGGTCTGTACGATGTGCTCAAACAAAAGTAGAGTAATGAAGACACGAATAAGATAAGATAATCTTATTTGAATATTTCTCAATTTCTCAATTTATATTTAATCAGTGATCTTCTGTGTATTATTCACTGAATCAATGCGGCTTCAGAGTTCACAGAGACCACATTAAATTGGGGTCACAGAAGGGGATCTTGAAGGGTTGGTGGGGCTTGGACTGTGGGTAGGAAGTTGAAAAGGGTTGAGAGAAGAGAAAAAAGAGAGTGAAGATGTGTCAGAAAGAGAAGATTTGAAGGACACCCACTTCACTAAATTTGCGCAAGACATGATGACAATGATAGTTTCTGGAGGGTCTAGCTTTCCAGAATATTTCATTAAGAAAAGCTATTTCACCTAAGGACATACATCTGCCTTAGGAGTACTGTTAACAATAATTGACAGTATCAACAATTATTAATAGTACCTAAATTCTGAAAATTGTAAATTACAGATAAATGGTATAGACAACAGACCTCCAAATTTTGCTAGACCTTCAGGCAGTTCTTGTGTATAACTCAAATTGTTAAACTCCTTTGATTGAAAATTGTAAAGATATCTTGCAAAAAATTGACAATTTGAATTATATGTTTTTGGTGCCTTCATATTGTGATAAGACTGGCACTAAAATCTAATAATTTGTTCCTTTAATCATATTAACATATTGTAGCGTTATTGTACAACTTGTTCTTGTACGTTATCGTGAAAGGGCGGTGGAAGAATTTGAATATGATTGCACTTTGTTTCTGTATATCTTATATTTAAACTTATTTTTTGCACAATAATTTTTTCCATATTCACAAATTAATTGTTTTCCATAAATTTTAATATTTAACAATATTCTTTATAATTACTAAACTATTTTATATTTTCCTCTGTACAAATTTGACATTTATGTTTTTAATTCCTTCGTTGATATACATTTCGAAATTCCTTTATTTTTACATTGTTAATTTTAACTTACTAATTTTATTAATTCATTCTAAATATTCCAACTATTATATTTTTCCCTCTTCTCTTTTACAAAATTTTGTCCTCAGTCACGCAATTATATTTTTTCCCATAAAATTTTAAATTACACAACATTAATTTATACATAATATATATATATATATATATTATGTATAATACTCCTTAATTTTAAATTAAGGGGACATTACTGTAAAAATGTGTCTACTAGCTCTTTTCCTATGATTTTTGGTGGGAATAGTATATAATACACGTCTGCTTCATCGTTCTCCTAAGTCTTTCGCGTCTTAATCCTATAGGATCACATGGGCGGTGCTTTACTTCCATTTGTCCGTGTGTTAAAATATTCTTGTTAGCTCGTTCCCTGCCTCTTTTGTTCTACCTTAAAAATGGGCAAGTAGTTAAGTTACATGTTGGAACATGGGCAAATCAATAGTTAAGTTCCTGATCAAATAAACTTACCCATATATCAGTATCATGACTAAAATAATACATGACATAAACATTTTTGTATGTCACTGTCGATCCATTAGATTGAAGTCTGCTCTTTTGTTTAACTCTTGTGGGTCCTATACATTTGATTACCCTTTTTCCTATAATGGGGAAAAGAAAATAGGTGGCTCTTGGTATTATGATTTCCTATATATATTAATAAATTGTCCGTATCAATCTTTTCACTCATATAACAATAATTGTATATATTTCTTTCTAGTTCTTTAGCAAAGGAATGCCTTTAGTGCTTCTGGTTTTCACAGTCCAGTCCAAATTCATGTTTAATATTCAAGATGATATCAATAGAGGTTTTATTGTCGCTCTCCCAAAACAGGTGCAGGGCTACGCATGACTTACGTCACAATCAAATGCCTGTATACACGCATCAGGGTACAACTCGTCATCTTGTGGTCAAACCTTGGCTATTTGATCTTTATCATGTAATATTCCTCTATAATTCAGACTGCGATGACCGTCGTGAAAAGGACACACTCGTGTAATTCATGAAAGTGACTTAAAAAAGCGGTTGATTTTACTTTTCCTTTTCCCTTTTTAAAACTTGAAATAAATAAACAAACATGTTCTTATCAATCCAAAAAATAAATGAATAGATTTTCATAAAATAGGGTAAAATAAAATAATGAAAATAGATTATCTAAACCCTTTTAATAAAGCTAACAATTTACATGTCACGAATATTAAATTTCTTTTTGGACATGGCAGTCTAGCAATTTCTCTTACTTTTATTAGTATTGTTATTGTTGTTACACATTAAGGAAAATCATCATATATAAAGGAGGTAAGATTTAGCTAACATGTTATTACGAAGATGTCCAAACACGAAGGTACAACAAACTTTTGGCATGGGTCATCATTGACGGTGAGCCGTGCAATGATAGTAACTACGTCACAGTTGGCTTCGTATGATCAAATAAAGGAGGTGATTTTGAATGAATTGGGTGATGGCTGATAGGTTTGGAATCCACGTAACAGCGAGCTTTGTGGCGGTAGGTAAAGCCAAACAACAAAAAACAAAATAAAAAAATAGTTGGCGGGGCGTTGCTTTCGTGAAGAACAGCTTGGAAAAACTAGTGAACCACACCAATCACTTCAGCCACAATGAAAGAATATCAACAAGTTCAACTCGAGCGTGCCTACAAAGCAATGTTTATACTTGGGCCACTGGCTTGTCCGGTTTCCAGGCGCCACGTTCGGTTAAATTGAACACCTCAAATCATGAAATAGGAGAACAAACCAAAAGGAATTACCCCACTTCATGAACTACTTGACTCGGAGACTGTCATCTCCACACTACAACAAAATATGGAGTTTAACGACACAAAGAGTGGAATTTTTAGACGCTTTTTTGTGTCTTCAAAATAATTTTAGATGCTTTATAAAGTGTTAAAAAAAAGTGTCACGAAAACTATTTTTAACGGTTTTCTTAGACACATAGATGCGTCGAAAAAAACATAGATTGCATCTAAGCATCAAAAAAACATAGATTTTTTATGCATCTAAGCATTGAAAATCTAGGCATCGAAAATCTATTTATACATAGATGCATCGAAAACATACATTTTTGACAATAATTTTAGACACATAAATGCTATTTTGGACACTTTGTGTAAGCTTTTAGATGCTTTTTTTGTCGATACTTTTCACTTTTAGATAGTTTTTTACGTCAAAAAATTCCACTTATTTTTAGTAAAAAAAATAAGTTTACAATTTGCTTTTTGCATCTTTTTTTAAGATTACTCACATTATAATAATAAATTAATCACATATTTATTATTATAATAAATTTTACAAATTAATTTAAAATATTTATCTGCATATTATTATAATAAATTAACACTTTTGTTAATCACTTATTGTAACTGTCACTTTGACTTGAAGTATCAATACATTTATTCCATTATTGCCCTTGCTGTTTGATTACATTACTCAGAAGGTCTTCCTCTACAAAAGCTGTTGCTGCTTCTTAAGAAGCCAAGAGAACTTCGAAAGGAACATTGTTCCGTGTTGGGTTATAACGCTCTCTGCTTGCTTGGATGTTATCAGTATAAGTTCTCATTTTTGTTGCAATAGCTGCTTCCCAGTTGCAATTGGAAGGAGCCAAACATGCATCCACCAAATTGCCATGTGTTTGAGTAAAAACAGGTGAAATCCCCAGTCATCTGTGTAGATCACAGATAGTTTTGTGGGATAGGCCTGAATGGAGTTTTTGGAATCTCAATTTGCGACTCCTTTTGGTCTTGTCAACCAAAATCCATTATGCGACTTCAGAAACTAGTTAAAAATCAAAAACTTTTAGTCTGCTCCACCTCCCTAACTGCTTTCAAATAGAACCTTCCTTAAATGTTGACCAAGGTCCTGTCAACGGCAGAGCTCGAGTTGAAGTTCGGCGTCCTAGGAAAAACCTCGTTTTTTGACACCGCACTACCAAGAACTATCCTGCACAAAAACACTAACCGAATTGAGAAGAGACATCAAGGAAAAGTTGAATGGGGTTACTAGAAAAAATAGATAGAGAACCCACTTTGCATGAATTAACTTTTAAGACATCGTTCACTTTGAATTACTACAAAACATTATCTTTATCTCTAGATCTCATAAGTAGAAACAAGCACAGATAACCAATCTTATGGATTCTCAACAATTACCTTAACTATCTCTAATGGTAAGAGAGATTATCTTTAGTGGATTCCATCACCAAGAACGTCACTTTATTCAGTTTTGTTATACTTCTAGTTACATCAAGTAAAATCAAATTGTAACTGATGTAGAAAAGAGCAAAAAGATTATGGTACCAACAAATTTACCTGCAGATTGAGTCGATGTTGGAGATCTATTTCAGTCACTTAGAGAGAAACAGAAAATGTACAACAGTGTTTCTTTAAAGCAAGAGAAAAATTAGGTAAAAGAAGCCAAACACAAAGACAGGAGCTTTTACATTAACTAATTCCTTGAAATTGAGAACTCCTCTTCCCAGTAACCTAACCCAACTTACGCTTTAATTTATTCACGACTTAATTTGCCTCTATGTCGTGTTTTTAACATTATTATCAAGCAACAAGGTATCCAAATGCAAAACAGAGTAAAGAATTCAGGGGACCCATGAACTGGCTAACCCCCAAAACAGTCGGAGCTTAGCAAACTTGAATTACTCATTGGAACGGCCGCAACTATTGAAAATGCCCAACAAGATCCTACAAGGATTTTCGTATCGTAAACATACAAGGATTTTAGTGATATTTAGGTTTAGACTTTAGATTAGATTAGATTATCACTGCATTGTCCCTGATCCTTGATAGGTGTCACAGCTCCTTTCTTCCTCCAATCCATGGAAAACGGTACAGCAGTTAAATTCTCATACCTGAAGGTCCGTGATTGTGCAGAACACATATGACCCTTGAATTTTTTTCTTATAGCTTTGAACTCTTCATTAGTGAGGTTTGCGAAATTATTAACCCTTAGCTTGTAAAACTGGTTTGCAGCAGCATTGAAAGCTTCAATATCCTGCACATTTTTCTTGAATATGTTATAACGCATTTCCTTCTAGCTGCTGTCTTTGTACACACGCCCATAATGACTGCTCGTACCTCTCATACATTGACTCATGTTGCAGAGTACGCGATGTAGATTTAAAAACCAAGGCTATAAGAATGAAGATGCTGGACATTTATCACAAATCAAACTCTTAAACAACAATTTCGTATTTAAACAAAATAGAGAAGCTAAAACCGACTAACCTGAGAAAGCAGTTTCTCCACTAGTAGAAAACAAAGCCAACTGCGACACGCTAGCGTAGAGAGGATGCGAAATCGGTAAGCACTCACCTTGAACAGTTAAGAGTATAAAACTCAGTACCTATATCTTACGTATGTGTAATAGATGTATACGGAATCGTAAAGAAAGTTAAGTACCGATAAGGAAGTGGTACCTAACAAAGCTTTCACCACTCTAAACCCTAACAAATCCTCAGCCAGAGGAAGCAACCGATTCGAATCTCCACGAGCGCTCAGCTCCAGAGTCATGATGTCAGCCCCATAAAAATTTCTGCATTGAACTTATACATGATATCTTATGAAATGAAGACATGAGAAGAAAATGAGGGTAATTTTAGTATATGGCAGAAATGACAAGGGTAAAGTGGACTTTTGGGACAGGTATGGTGAACATGTCCTTATAGAAGAAGGCAGCGTGAATGAAGAAGCAAAAAGAACAAAAGCAGGGAAGCATTCGGATGAGAGTGGGAAAGAAAAGAGTTGTGAGATAAGTTGAGATTTCT
>JAOQMS010044039.1:0-10900 GCA_027563885.1 Erythroxylum longipes | reverse complement strand
CTTTTGTTTATTGTGTCTAAATGGATGATCTGGAGGAAGAAATTTCTAGTGGTTGTCAAACTAAGATGTTTTGCCCCCGTTTGGAAGATAAAATGCATCAGACTCATTGCAACAATAAGGACATGCCAATTTGCATGTTTTTCTCCATCCAGACAACATAGCATATGCTGAAAAATCACTAACTCAACACAAAATTTTGCTTCAGAGATGCATCATATGTCTCCATACCATATTCCCAAAAATGATACAATTCAGATATCAATGGTTCTAAGAATACATAAATTTTATGCTTTGGATTTGTAGGCCCCGACACAATCACTGTTAAAAACATATATGCCTCATTCATTCACATTCATAGAGGCAAATTATAAGGAGTAATTATGATTGGTCATGATGAATATTGTTGGTTGGATTTACCAAAAGGTTGGAATCCATCCATTGACAATCCTAACCTAACATTTCAACTTTCAGCTGCAAAATCATAATGGGTGTTATTGAAATGTTTCCTTACCCTTGCATCTAATGGATGACTTATTATTCCATCTTCCTGTTTATGTTCATTATGCCATCTCATGTGAGATGCAATAACATTAGAAGCATATAGTCTTTGAAGTCTCAAAGTTAGCGGGAAATAATACATCCGCTTCCAAGTTACTAATTTCTATTTCATATAACCCTTTCTAGGTTTAAACATAGATTGCCCACAAAATTTGCCCTCTTGTAATTCCACTTCATCTCCTTAATACAACATACATCCTAATTTGCAACAATCAAATTTTTTAATAGGCAAACCAAGACCCCTAATAAGTTTCTTCATATTGTAAATACTATTAACCATTGTATGATTATAAGGCAATGATTCATTATACCATCCAAGAATTTTATCAAAACTATGATAAAAAAATATGCCCTTCAGACTTTATGTTCAATATTCAAGAAATTGAAGACAATTGAGTCATTGTTTCACAATTTGGCCATAATTCTTACTCAATCGATTTTAGTAAGTCAAAAAATTATTTTGCATGTGGGTTTGGTTCTGCTTTAAGATTTTATATATTTTCTTAAAAGGTATGGTCGGCTGTATCATAAACCATTTGAATATAAGGATTTTCAGTTGCACCAATATTATTTGTTCTAAATCCAATTCCCCCTTTAAACTCATCCATATTTACTGACGAGTTTACTCATTTCCCCTTGAGGTGCTACCAATCCATGGCTCTCCATGTCGTGTCCACTCAAAATAATTTGGAACAAACCCTTTTCTTAAGAAATGGCCATTCACTTCATCAATAGGAAGGAAACGAATATGTTTGCACTTTTTACATGGACATATGATCTTTAGCCCATCCATATATGCAGGTTGAGAACACGCATACTAAATAAAAGCTTCAATTCCTTCAAAAAACTCAGGATTAATAAAACCATCAGGTGTTAATCATCTATAAATCTAAGATCTATCAACATTACTCATTTTTGCAAACTGTTAATTTTAAAAAGTGATTTCATATAGTACCCTTCATGTCCCCTAAGTTTACAAAACATCTGAACTTTACAAAACATCCCTTAAGTACTAATCAATCGAATTAATTACCTATAATTGATGTTAATACTATGGTATGTGGCATTGTTTAAACCTGTGAATTAAGAAAGCAAAGTTCTTACTGTGACTCCTAGGCTTGTGAAAATTTTCACCAATAAGCCTCACGGGAGCTACATCATAGATTTCCAGCCTATGTGTTATCCTAGGGGTTTATTATGCAAAGAACTATCTTGTCTATTAAACATTTGAATTTCTTGTGTTAATACTAAGTTTGCATCAATTACATTGAAGTTAAAGTATTTATGTTTAAATTAATCACCTACAATTGATTTCAATACTATGGTATATGGCATTGTTTAGACCTATGAATCAAGAAAGCAAGTTTTTGTTGTGACTCCTAAGCTCGTGGAATTTTTCACCGATAAGCTTCACGGGAGCTGCATCACGGGTTTCTAGCCTATATATCATCTTAGGGGTTTATTATGCAAAGAATTGTCTTGTCTATTGAACTTATGAATTTCTTATGTTAATATTAAGTTTGAATTAATTTAATTGAATTTGAAGTATTTATGTTTGAATTAATCACCTACAATTGATTTCAATAATATGGTACGTGGCATTGTTTACACCTGTGAATCAAGAAAGCAAGTTCTTGATATGACTCCTAATCTCGTGGAATTTTTCACCGATAAGCCTAACTGGAACTGCATCACAGGTTTCTAGCCTATATATCGTTTGAGGAACCTAGTTATGCCTCAAATCACCCTTAAGATCTCAAACACATTGCATATACAATAAATACATAGACTATTAAAGAAGAACATAAAAACTCATTAATGATTATAAGAATATTCTAAACAACAACACAAAATTAAGACTTCCTTTGCATTCACACAAAACCCAAACGCATCATAATCATATTATTAAAGCAATACATATGGTAGACATGAGCTGAATGACTTACCTAGATGGACGGCCAACTCCAGACTACAAAGAAGAAGGATGAGCAACGCTCTTCAACACAATATAGGGCTTGCGAAAAAGAATATTTTGTATTTAATATAATACACCTCTTACCAAGTTTTCTATATATTTTTAATATATTAAAGCAAGGAAATCATAAAATAATATTTGTTTATTTTGAAATAGAAATATGTGGACTTTTAGTGGGAGTAATGTTAAAAATATTGCTAGACCAAACGATCTCAACTTGCTTGGTTTAAACTATCCTTAAAACCATACATAATATTATAGAATATTCTAATTATAATTGACACGACTATCGTGAAGAGAATTTGACTTAAAACAATATAAAAAGAAAGTTAAATTATTCAAAAATAAAAAGTGTGTGAATTCTCTTTATTATTTATATATCAAAATTTTAAATATATATAATTAACAAAAAAGTATTATGAATTATAATGATCAAAATTAACCTTAATAATTTAAATACTCTTTAAACCTTTATAAAACTATTCTTTCATCAAAAACTAATCAATTATGTAATAACAAATTAAATTACACAATTTAAGTTATTAAAGGTAAAGTAAATTGTCTTAAATTTTCGTCCTACCAATCTCATCTTTCTTCTTTGAATCTTTCCCTAAATCTGTAAAATTTGTCATAAGCCAAGGTAATTATTTAGATGAGCATGATTAGGTGCCTAACACCTTCCCTAACCTGCAATCAATCCCCAAACTTTCATTTTGAGATTAGGACTTTATAATTCCTTTTCTTATAAAACAAGAACAAACTTGAAGAGCGAACAAATAATGACATCCAAGAACAGGTCATTTTTTCTCCAAGTCCGATCACAACGAAATAAAAAATTAAATAGTTACAGCTATCCACAGTCCACAATGGTTATTTGAAATCTAAACCCAAGCCAACGGTCTAAAATGATTGAATTAATGACATTATTTGAGCAAAAGAAACCTTTTTTTATAAGTTGGAAAGAGAACGATGAAAACCAATAAAATATATCATTTCCTTTCCATTAATTGAATGAATGTGAGTATATAATTCCTATGATCCTACAATTTAGTGACGTAATAAAGAACTGAAAACAAATGAAAAGGTGGAACTTTTGTACTATAAACACGAAAACAACACGAAAACACCGACCACCACACAAATTGTCCACTTGGATGTTCTGCTACTCATAAGACCAATACCCTTGTTTGAAGAATGTTCATACTCACAAGAGCTCATCTTGAAATTGGGTTTTAACCTGTAAAGAGCCTGAACTGCTATAGAGGTCAAGAGAGTATGAAAGAGAATAAAATATATTTAACATAACACTAAATCATATTGTTTTCAACCAAATGACGTCGTTTTGATTTATTATCCCACCCAAAAGCTCCTTCCCCCTTCGTATTCTTCTTCGGCCCTGTGTCTCTCCCCTGCATTTTCTCGAGCATTTTTCCTCTCTTTGGGTAATTTGCAACAGTTTTGTTTTCGTCGGTAATTTTCCATCACTAATTCCTACTTTTCTTGTAGTGATTTAATAGTTTTATTTGTACTTAATTTGTTTTAAGTGTGTCTTTTAGGTGATAATTGCCTTTATAGACCAAGAGGAGATGTTTTCAGGTAAACTTATGGCAACGAAAGGTAGAATTGAAGCAATTGTGGAGATAAACAATCATGTATATTGGCCGTGTAAGTCATTATACACATGTGGAGATCAAAAGACACAATTCCTGCTTATGTGGAGTTACATGTCCTTGAATATTGACATACATGCCTATGTATGTTGCTTATGTAAATAATTGTAGAGTCACAAATTGAGTTATTTTTAGAGATACACGATCACCTATATGACCATGTAAGTGATAATGTATATCTTAAAAACCATAGTTTACTGATATATAAGGATATTAAAAGGATTACAAAAGAGGAAGCAAACTGAATTCAAAAAAAGGTAGCTTGAGTAATCAGAGAAGCCTGAAAAGGAAGAGAAAAAGAACGAAAATAAGTTACAAATCATAAAAAAGAACGTGAAATAGTGGAAACATAAAGTCAACTCCAACTTTCCAAATTTTCCAAATCAAAGCTCCTTGGATGTTAAATCTGAATAGTTGTGTTTTGAACATGATTATGGAATTCTAAGCCTATATAAAGGTTTATACTTGAATTGTTTTGTACAACTTTTACATTGTTGAATTCAATATATTAATGTTTTGTGGTATTTATTGTTCTCATACTTGATAAGAAATGGAGAGATAGAATCAAAGTAATTTGTGTTAAGGTGCACGATAAGATTTGATACCTTAATAGACTTACAAATATCAAGTTGATAGATAATTGAAAAGAGATCTTAATTGTGAGTTAATTATCTATAAGATTCCTTCAAATCTAATCAAGTAGTTACGAGTAGTTTTAGGAATCGAGAGATTGCAAATCAACTGACATCTATTTCAATTGGAATTACTTGATTTGATATCGAGATAGGGTAATCAAAATCGTTGGATATCTAGGATTAAGAATAGTTGAATTAACAAGATAGGAAGACAAAATAAGGATAAAATAATCTTTAAGTTTCCATTATTGATTAAATTTGCTTTTATTGCTATCTTTGCTAGTTTAGTTATTAAGTTTTATTAGTTTATTTTCATTTTTAGATAAATATTTTATTACCTTATACAAAGTGCATTTAAATAATTAGGTAACCAATCCAATCCTCATGGGAATGATATCATGTGTATATATTTCTGGTATTACATATATTAAAACAAAAATAATTTTTAGTGCCGTTATTAGGGATTGAGATTTTAACATCTTATACAATTTGAATTCTTTTGATTTAAGGAATTTAATACTTTTATCTTATGTGATTGTAGGTGCATAAACACAAGAATCACTTAGAGCTTATGAACATTAGAAAATACATCAACCTTTGACATCACTAAGCAAAAGAGAGAAATTCAAAGAGAAAAGCACCAAGAAGCTATAGATAAACAATGGTAGAGGAAAGAAACTAAGGAGAACAACAAAAGATCCTTAAGGAATTCGTGAGGCCAAGGTTCAATGTGAATCAACAAGGGATTATAAGGACACAAATTTAGAATAATACATTCGAAATCAAATTAGCACTATTGAATATACTGCAGACCAACATGCAATTTTATAGACTAACTAATGAGGATCCCAATGGTTATCTAGCCAATTTCTTTGAGATTTGTGATATGTTCAGGTATAATGGGCTGTCAAAAGATGTAACCAAGATGAAACTCTTCCTTTTACACTTAAAGATTAAGCTAAGGCATACCGAACCTTCAGTGCGATCCTTCTTGGCTAAATAATTCCCCTTCATAAAGACTACTAGACTTATAAAGCAAATAATAAATTTCCACCAAAGTGAGGGGAGTTTTTATACGAAACATAAAAGCGATTTAAGGAATTGCAAAGGAGCTACTCATATCATAACTTACCAAAGGAGTTCCTTTTGCAAATGTTCTACAACAATGTAAACCCACCCAAGTTAGGCACCATTAATGCAGTAGCTGGTGGCTCTTTAATAAGGAAAATGGTTGAAGCAGTACATTAGCTGTTAAAAGAGATGGCAAAAAAATTAGTTATTCATAGACATCAAAAAGAAGTAAATAGCAGCCAACCTTTAGAGATGAAAAGGGAGTGCTTTCTATGGATTTAGTGACAATATTGTAGGCTGAAGTAGAAAATTTAACCAAACAATTGAACAACCCAAAAACCACATATTTTAGTCCACTCAAGGCAATTAAGCATGGATGCAAGCGATATAGACAAGAAAGTCATATCATAGCTAATTGCTTTTTAGTGGAAAAAAACAACGTGGAGCAGCTTAACTTTATGGGAGCACAATATTATCAGAAAGGTAACAATCCTTACTCTATATTACAATCCAACATGAAAGATCCACGTAAATTTTTCTTGGTCTAATAATGCATGGAATCAATTGAGAACTCAAGGACCACCAGGATTCCAATAAGATTGGCTTGGTTCATTGTAAACGAAGATGGATAAGCTAATGGATGTGTTGAAATTCCAAGTTCATGAGCCAAGATAAGAACCAAAAGATAATGGACGGTAAATTTGACCAAATTGTGAAGAATCATACATCTTGCATTTACAATTTGGAGGTTCAAATAGGCTAATCAGCTGATGCATTATCTATACAAAGTATGGGGGAGTCTCCCAAGCAACATGAAATTGAATCAAAGGGAGCAACTAAAAGCTATCACACTTGAGAGTGGGAAAAAATTGGAAGAGCCCCACTAAGTGGAAGATAAAGAGAAAAAGAACAAGGATGAAAAGAAGATAAAAAACACTCCTTATATTCCTCCTCCTCCATATGCACCAAAGATCCAATTCCCATAAAGGCTGCAGAAGAACAAAATGGATATGCAATTTGCAAAGTTTGTGAAAAAGTTGAAGAAATTACATATTACCTTACCCTTTTTGGAAGCTTTGGAGAATATACCCAAGTGTGCAAAGTTTCTCAAAGACATCTTATCAAATAAGTAGACTTGGGATGAAAACCAAATGGTCTCTACGATAGAAAGTTGCAGCTCCATAATTATCAAAAACACACTGTCAAAGTTAAAATATCTAAGGAGTTTTACTATACCTTGTGTAAGTAGTAATTTAGAATTCTCCAAAATGTTTATGAGAATTAGGTGCAAGTATTAATCTTATTTTTAGGAAAATGTGGCTATGAGATGTTAAGCCAACATTTATGCTTATTTAGTTAGTAAATCAATCTACAAAGAAACTATTTGGCGTGATAAATGATGTGTCAATAAAAGTGAAAAAGTTTATTATTCCTATAGATTTCATTATGCTAAACTTTGAAAAGGATCGAAATTGTCCATTAATTTTTGATAGGTCATTTATGAATAAAAGAAGAGCTTTGGTTAATGTCCATAAATGGAAACTCATAATTCGAATTACTAAGTGGAATTGAATATCAATAAAGTTTTGAAGAATCCAAAGGAGGATAGCTCTTGTATAAAAATTGAGGTAGTTGATGAATGTTTAAAAAGGCAAGAGGAAGAGCCAATTATAGAAAAAATTAATGAATTATTAGTAGCTGCCTTAAGTACGGATGGTTTCTACCTCAGATAAGGCAAATTGTTTTAGTCAACTGAAGATTCAGGAAGTTTTATTATTCCTTGTTTTAGTAACAATTTGTTATCGAAAAGTGCATTAATAAAGTCAATTAGTTTAATCAATTTCATACATTATGTCTTTGTTACTATCTTACAATATATGGCTTATTCATAGGCCATTAAACTATTATGTGCAAAAACCAATAGATGCAAACCACTAATTATAAAACCAGGTTAATGGTAAAGGTGAAAGCTACACTGAGTTAACAACATTAAATAAGCACTACTTAGGAGGCAACCTAAGAATTAGGATAGGTTTTATTTTTATTTCTTTTTGTTTTTAATTTAGTGTTAGCATACAATCTTATTGCTTTTTGACATGTTTTAGTTTTAGGATAAAAAGTATCATGTTTATGGTATGCGTGTCAAAGTTTTGTAACTTTGAGTGATCAATGTTTAAGTTTTGCAACAAATTTTATGATATGCACGGTCACAGAGGCTTTCACAGTCTCTGGACACGACCTTGTAAATTCTGGATCTTTTAAAATCTTTTCACACATGTTCAATTACAAACTCACTAGACACGCCCATGTAGACCTACATGGTTAAATACCTGATTGTGTACATAATCGTGTAAGTCTATAAATACTTACACGCCTGTCCCTTGAATTTTAAAGAGTTCGTGACTTACATGATCAACTATATGGTTATGTCCAATATACTGAATTTTATGTCGTACAAGTAGATATTGACCAAAAAATGGTATAAAAAACCTTTTTTGGTACCAGCCTTGGGTATTAGCTAGTACCAGAAGTTTGGTCTAGTACTAGCCGATATTTAAAATACCTACCAAGTACTGGTTAGTATTGTCAATTTTAAAAATTTTATGGGCTAAATTACAAAAAAGGAATTTTAACAAAAATACCCAACCTAACCGCAAACTCTCCCCCTCATAAAATCTAAAAAATGTTTCTCTCTCCTCTCAACATAACCTCTAATTGTTGTCTTCTATCCTCAGCCACCATGACGCCACTGTGACGCCACCACTCGATGGTTGCTACTCTCTACCCCACCGTTGGTCCCCTGGCCCCTACTCCACCTGTTGGCTACTACTTTCACTTCGCCTACTCGTCTCCTTCTCCATCATACCTCCTCCACCTGATGCTCTCCTTCCCCATCATACCTGGCCCCTGCTCTCCTCCACCATTGTTGGGCGTTGCTCTCTTGATGTTGAAACCATAAGTTTTACATTTGGTTTTTTTAACCTAACTTGAACCAAAAAAACTAACCCAACTTAAATAAACCGACTCAACCCACTGACTCAAATTGCAATTTTTTTATTTTTTTATGTGCTTTGAATCCCTTTTTTATGCTTTTGAATTGCATTTGCATGATGTTTTGGTTGTGCTGTGTCATATGGAATTTGTGAATGCTTTGAAAGTTGAAATTGTTGGAATTGTTTATGTCAATCGAGATTTAAGAAATTTGAGTTTGAAAGTTAGAAATAGTTGTGTAAGTTAGTTCAATTTGAATGTAATTTAGGCATTGTCAACTTATGAAGAAAATAATTGGATTGGAAAATTTGGGTTTAAAACTTGAAAGTTTTAATTGTTTGTATATATTTATATTTTACAAGATATTATGCAAATTTAACATAATGATGTTTTTTAGAATGTTTATTAAGTTTATGCTCTTCAATTTTGCTTTGAAAAGTGTTGAACATACAATATTAAATAAGTATGTACTTGTTATTAATTAAATTAAATTAAATATGATTTTAATATTTTTTAATTCTAATCAAATTTCTATAAAATAAATTTATAAAGTTTTGTTTACTTTTTGCTTAATGCATTAAATTAACTTCTATTAAAAAAACTTACCATCGATGATACTTGCTATTGTGGATTGAATCAAATTGAAATGAATTAGTTAAATGTTTGATAGTTAATATTAAAAATCAATAAAATATTTCTCTAATATCTTAATATGTATTTAAAGTTAAACTTTGTTTTGTAGATTGGGCAAAGGGAAGAAAAGTTTTTTGCTAGACATAAGTTAGCATTTTTTAGTCCTCAATACTTAATCTATTTGTTAATGGACAGACTCATTTATGTTAAAAAGACTAAATGACTAATGTCATATTTAAGTCATACATAATGAAGCAAAAAATTTCTTTATTTATTAAGTTCAATTCACTTCATGAATGTAAATTTTTATATTTTTCATCAAACATATGTTGGATCGGAAAAATAAAGCATGCATGATTTGGATAAAACGATAGATTTCAAAATTTTGTAAAAATCAAAATTGCAGTGGAAGCAATATAATCAAATCAACATGCATAGCCATACATGATACGGTATAAGAATAATAAATATAAGAACAAGGTGGTAGAAATTATATTACCAACTTCTTCGCTACAGCTTTAACTCCTCACTATGCTATCCTATCCTCGGCAATGTATCCTCTCCTAGGAGATGTATCATCGTCTCGTTATTGTATCCTCTTCTCGATATTGTATCCTTGACCAATCTGATCTACCACTTGTTCTTCTTAGACAAATTAGTTAACAAGATCTTTTGGTGGGAAAGGAGAGGAAAACTTGAAGAGATTTTTTCCTTAGAAGAAAGAAGACAATTGTTTGAGACACTTCTCATGCAATTTTCATCTATAACATGCAAGATAGGAGAGAGAGAGTCAAAAATGCAAGAACACCTTCTTACACCTTCTCAATTTTGGTTTTTATCCAAAAAAAGAAGAGATTTGATCAAATGCATCACTTCATTCTTTAATCATTCATAAAGAAGCCAATAAATGAGACTCTTCTCATTTGTCTTTAAGATAGCTATATGAAAAGACAATTAACCTAAATGAGATATATCAATTTCGGTTTTGTGATGAAAGAAGAAAGATGGTCCATCATAATGCACCTCTTTCTTTTTTAATCCAATGAATGCTAATAGGTGACATGCTATCATTAAAAAGACCACCATTAAACTATTTAATGATAAGGTCATTACTCCAATGATGATAAAACATGATAAAACCATTTTTAATATAGCAAATCAATGTTAAATGTGCAGCTGCACATTTAGTCCATTAAAAACAAAACTCTACCTCCATTTATCTTAAATAACTTTGTTTTAATTTCATTAATCAAATTAATCAAATTAAACCAAAGCCTAGCCCATTTTTAAATGTTCATTTGAGCTTCTAATTAACAATTAATTAGTCTAAGCCCAACATTCAATCATAGGCTTTAAAATCTCTATTT
>JAOQMS010044038.1:0-10900 GCA_027563885.1 Erythroxylum longipes | reverse complement strand
AGTAATGAAAAGAGGAAGAAGTTGGTTTTAAAAATCTTGTGATTTACAGTTACAGCTTTAATTATTTAAATTAATATGATGCCATGTGGAGTTCTGTAGTGAACGCACGTAGCGCTCCCTTATCTTAGGATTCATATCGGAATGACCTACGGGCGTCCCGATTCGTACCCTAGGGTAATGGGGCGTTACATATGTGCTCCAAAGGATGAGTGTGGATTGGGGTTGTTGAATTGTAAAGTATGGAATTTGGCATTACTAGCTAAAGTGCTTTAGAACATTCATTCTAAACCGGACTCATTTTGGGTATGTTAGATATATGAAATATACTTATGGGGAGCATCATTTTGAGGAGTGGGAACTAATTCACCCTTGTTGAAAAAACTGGTTATGATCTAAAATTCATTGGTGCATAGGATGGGAGGTCAGTAGGAGGTGATGAATGGGCTGCAGGGGTTTTGCGTAAATGTAGTCCTATCCTCTAGGAAGGTTTATGAGCTATTGAGGATAAAGCATGACAAGAGGCCTTGGATGTCTTTTATTTTGGAAGTAATATATGCCACCCAAGTTCTCTTTTCTTGTATGGCTCAACTTTTGGAACTGCATACTAACCACCTCCTTGAGCTTGACCCGACTTGTGCATTGTGTGGAGCTGAACCAGAATCTGTTAACCATTTATTTTTCAGATTTTCTTTTATAGGTGATGTTTGGCATACTATTCGAGACTGGCTAGGACTTAAAAGAACTATGTCTTCTCTATCTAATGCTATCTAATGTTGTCAATAAACAAAGTTCATACTTTGGAATGGGACATATTATTAATATTTTAGCTTATTTTTATAATCACAATTTGGAAGAGGTGCGTACAATGCCACACGATATTTTTGACATTTCATATTTGAGGCGTCTCGAGATTGTGGAGTTCCATTCTATGGAACTCCGTAATCCTCAGACTCGTGCTATAGTTAAGAACCGGAGAAGCATTAGTACATCTGCGTCCTGATCGTCCACATCTCGAGAAGCTCAGGATCCAAAGCACAAAGTGGAAGCAGCAGAACCTAATGCACTAATAGGGGCTGACCAACTCCTATAAACCCTTGAACAAATAGCCTCCAAATAACAATGTATGACATCTCAACTAAATGAGCTCAGCACACAAATGCAGATAGTATATAAGCAGTAGCGCAGTTTGAAGAAGAGGTTCCTCAATTTCTATAGAAGGAAAAAATTTGAAGCTCCTACACCATCAGAATAAGCTTTTCTTATCCTTTAAACTTTTAAATTTTGTTGTTTCTTGTGTGTGATTGCATTTCATTTCATGTGTATTTGGTTTCATATTATTTGTTTGTGTTTTATATATTTTGTTTAGTTCTAATTTATTTAATGTTGATTTGACTTCAGTATCTTCTATTTGGGTTCATATCATTCGTTTGTTTAAATTTCTTTTGTTTGGTTTGTTTTCATTTTTTTGTATGGTTTGATGTCATTTCCCTTTATTTGGTTGTTGACCTGTCACATTGAGGATAATGTTATCTTTAACTATGGGGAGATGACATCAAATCTTTTTTTTGAATCTTACTTAGGTGACATCAATGCTTAGGTATATTGTATATGCTATATGTTAGCAATAGAACCACTTTTGAGTCACTCTGATAAATATTGCCATGAAATTCTATCCTGTCAGTTGGAATTAGATTAAATGCATGCTCCAACTCGGATTAGGTTACTTAAGTAGAAAGTAACCATATACAGTGATAAAAAGTAGTTGGTTACATAAGCTTAGTCATAAATCGACATTTCAACAATAAGGTATTGTAGAGATGCATAATGAGTTTTCAATTAAGCCAAAGTGAGGATTGAGCCATATGACTCCATTTATAGTCATTTCATTTCTTTGTTGAGTATACTTCCATAGGTTACTACCTTAAGAACTTGTTTTGAATCGATTTGAGTCTACTGGATGAATGCTTAATAGAGATGATCTAGGCCCTTTTGTGTTAACCCTTGGCTTAAATGACCTACCCGTTAATTATACCTTACTACTCCCGTTAAGCCTTAATCTTTGGTTTTTGAAACACCCAAAATTTTAAAACTTTAAACCCCATTATCTAACTCTTTTCACAAGCTTAGTAGAGTATTAAGTAAAATATTAGTTGGGATTATGTGAAATTTTTACCGAGACAAATTGAGTACATTTCTGCCCATAGACAATATTGTATATAGTGCTGGTTTGACTCATAGTTCTTCCATAAAATCATTTTAAAGAAGAATTGATGTATTAGCAAGCGTATGATAGTGTAATTTCCTATAGGAAGTTTGAGTGAAACATTAACCCTTAAAAACTTGAGCGAAATGAGTGAAAATTGTAAGGAAGATTCATTTATGCATCTTTACTTATCTTTGAGTGATTGTGTCAATTATGATTTTGCTTATGTACACCAATGAAAAAGTAGTCATGATATATTCATTAACTTGATATTTGAGTTGGCTTGAATTTAAGGGATTGTATGTTTTGATCTATATGAAAATGAAGTGGTAGAATTGAGTGGTTGTATTTATTTTGTTTGAGGACAAGCAAAGATTCAAGTGTGAGGATGTTGATAGGTATGCATTAAGATATGTTTTTATAGGTAATTGGCATATGTTTTCTAGCATAACTGTTGTTTATTGTTCTAGTTTAGGATTCATTTTGTATGTTTTCATTAAGTTTGATTTCAGTTGTTGTTCTTGTGTGTTTGATGGTAATTGAGGGTAAAAATTGATTTTTTTGTGTAGGAAGGAGGAGGGAGCAACTTGGAGATTGAACAAAAGATCAAAGAAGAGAAGACAAGAAGAGTTCATCTGGGACAAATTCCAACGTTCGTGGGAATTATGAAAATTCCCATGGACATGGGAAATCACAGAAGAAATGAGGAGTGCATTTGCGTGCAATTCCCACGCTCATAGGAATCATGCAGATTCCCATAGATATGGGAATTGTAGTCTGAGGCAATCTGCGAGGCTTCATTAAAATTAAGATTTTTGGGCTATAAAAATATCATTAAGCCTCCATCTTCAAGGGAGACGACACCCACCTGTAGAAACACTACCCTTGAGTCAAGAACACATGTTTGGAGCATTAAGGAAGGATTGAAGATAAGAATCATCATCAAGATTAGGCAAAATAACACATCAACACCAAAATTCCAGATTTTGGCAAAGAAGAGAAGGAGTCTTTCTATTCAATTTTATTTCATTTTAATCTTCTCTATTCTTTGTGAAAATGGATTATTTGATTGTTGATGATGTTATGAAGACCATGTTAGGCTGCTTCCATTTTAGGGACTGCTTTTGAATTATTCTTTTTGAAAATGGATTATTTGATTGTTAATGATTGTTGTTCTTAATTATTATCTTGTAACAAATCAAGAGAGTGAGTGAGATGAGATTTGTGTAGGATTGTACAATGAGAGTTGGCAACCGATAGACTAGCAATCATCATGTCAATTGAATAGTTAGAAGAGAGATCTCAATTAGTCAATTGATCACCCATAGGATAGTTTAATAACTATTTGAATCAGTAAAGTCATTGGGTAGGTTGAGAGATCGTTCAATCGATTCCCATTAATTCAATTATTGAAAATATAGTTACACCTTGAGAGAGGGTAATTAGTACATTCAAAAATCTAGGGTGAGACACAATTCAATCAATAAAATAGGAGGGAGATAAAATAAGGAAAAAGTAATCTCTAACATTTAGATTCTTGAATTCAGATTTTTTGCAATTGCGGTATTGTCCATTGTTTACATTAGCCTTATAATTTTAATTAATTTTCTAGATTATTTGCATTTCATAATTTAGTTTCTTAAACAAAGTTGTATTTAAATTAAGCAGTGTCTAGGCATCAATCCATTTGGGATCGATATCTACTCTTTTTACTACAAGTCACAACCCATTCATTTGCGATTTTTTGAGCATAAAACAAGTAGATAGGTTTTACCATCAACAAGTATTATAAGTTAGGAAAATAGATTAATCAAGGCAATAAACACAAAAGCTTAGGTAACATCCCGTTACCTATGTTAAGGCTAGAATAATAAATATGGGAGATTATTAAGGAATTAGAAAATGCATTTTAAGCTCATGCATTATATGATATGCACCTACGCATGAATATTGAATTTTTTTACACATGAAAATAATTGTACATGCATTCATTGACAATTTCTGGGTATAATTGATTTATATATGTGAAAGGTGATTTTAATTGAGAATTGCAACTTTTATATGTTGAAAACTGACTTGGAGAGTGTAATTTTAGGAAAATATTTGAAATTTTGGGAAATTTTTGGACTAGGAAAAATGCCAAGTGGCAGGACAATTGATAAATAGCAGGAGAATTAAGAGTCAAATGGCAGTGAAAATTTTTATAAATGACATTTAGGTTTAATGACATATGTCATTGAAATTTGGAGACAATTGGAGTAGAAATTGGAGTTGATTGCACTAGTTAAATGAGAAAACCAATTTTGAACTTATAGGAATAGGACATGTGGCAAGTGACTTGTGCCACTTGCCAAGCCATATCCTTATCCCACGATTCTTTAACCTTGAAAGACCATTTATTTGTTTTGTTCCTTGCTTTCTCTTCTTATTTTCGTGACTCTCTACTTCTCCATCTCTTTTCTTCTTCTCTTCTTCACTTCCACGATTTCACTCACCCAACTATCAACACCTTGCTCTTTTCTTTCATTTTCTACTCTTATCTTGCTCTCTTATTCATTTCTAACTAAATACCCAATCTCTCAACCTCCATGATGACGTAAGTGAGTGACATGGGAAGTTAGGGCTTCTTGTTATGTTTGAAGACATTGAAGAGAAATCAAGTAGCTAGTTAATCTTCATCGTTTTGCTAAACGAAGCATTTATGATGATAGTTTAGTGTTTAATGATCCTGATAGAGGAGTTGAGATATGTGTAACTTTGATGTTACAATAAATAGGTGTATGTTCTGTTTTAATGTATTAATGGTGTTTATGAGTTGTTTTAAGGATTTAGAGACTAAATGGTGATGAAGAGGGTGCTGGAAAATGATCGCTATAACATTTCCATTGATTATGCTTATGTATTTTATCCATACCTTGTTTTGTAGTTATCCAAATGAGACAATTCTTGATCTAGATTAAAATAGATACATATGGATATATTTTTCATGAAGACACCAAATTTGAATTCTTTCATTAAGAGTCTCAAACATTGACATGAAGTTGAAAATTGGGTGTAGTAAATTGGTGGATGAATGTATATGTTTATGTCCTATTTTATGAATATGACAACCATAAGTGATGAGTTGTATGTAGATGTTATGAATTATGAATTAAGGGTTTAATGAAAGTAAAAGTTAGGCTAACCAAGATATTGAGTTATGTCTTGAATTTAGAGGAATTAAGATGATAATTAAAAATGAAATAAAGAATGAGAATTTGGAGTTGAAAGTATATAAGAATATGTTCTGTTTTGATGTTTTTGATTAATCTTGAAATTTAATTTTTATGTGAATAATATTGAGCTGAAATGGAGTTATGAATTAAGAGGAAATGATGGTGTATTAATCTAGGAAAGATAGACTAATCAAAAGAGGTGAACTAGGATGAAAATGATGATGAAGTGTGCTGGAAATTGTTGATGGAGTGTTTTACTGGACATACATTAGTGTTTTGGCCATAACGTGATATGTGAATTTTCAAATTGGATGCATTTGGATTTAGAGTAAACTATAAGAATATGGGTACAATTTTCTTGAAGAAATTAAATTTGAATTCTATCTTTAGAGGTCCTGAAATTTAGCTTGAAGTGAGTTTTGGAATAGGCTGCAGCACTAACCTTGATTGAAATCGTATCCTACTTTTATTGAATAAATTTATTGATTTAGGCCTAATCAGATAAAAATTTCTTCACAAAATTTGTATTTTATTCTCTTATCTTTAAATTGATATAAATTTCATAATTTTTTAATATGATAATTGAGAGATATGAGGTGTACAAGTTGACGGTATGATCAGGTACAAGCCAAAGTTTCAATTATGCTCAGTCCGTAGTATTTTGAGTATAACTCATAGAATACTAAACCAAATTGAATTATTTTGGTTTCATTTGAAAATTAAGTCATAGGAGAACAATTTTATAGAAGAACTTATCTTCAAATTACTTCATTTTCTTAGTCAAAAATAACAAGGGAATTTGACCCAAAAGTTGTTATAGAAAAAAAATCTGAATTGACCAAGGCATTATAAATTTCGATTTTTATGGTTTTATTGAGGTATAAACCATAAGTATATATGATACTTATGTGAATTTGGAAATATGAATGTTTGCATGACAAGAACACTAGAGCGATACCTAAGATTGTCTTGAACATGCATTGTGCAAACTTCATATATATACATGTGCATTAATAAACACTTATAATTGTGTCAAATTGTGATATGTGTATATTGTGTGATATAGAGGAGCAAATGGAACATCAACATCCAGATGTTGCCGAAATTTCTAGGCATTAGTTTCAAGAATGACTTGTGCGTAACCTAGATGGTCTCACTAAATTAATTTTTTGTGTTCGATTATGTTTGAATTATCTTATGAATGTGAAATTGATTGTGTTGATTCTAGAAAATTGATTGTCCGAGGAGTTCTATATTCAGGGCCGTATTGGAAGTGCTACTTGAATTTGAATAAGACTAACTATTTTTTCTCACTTTCAATGTTAAATGTCAAACTAAAAGTCTGATGACAAATGTGAATAAGAAAGAGTGTGAATGTGACTGAATGAGTGTAATCATTGAATATGTTTGATGCATTTCATTACATGAATGCATGAAAGATAATGGCAGTTATGACCATAGTTGCTAGTAAAAGAGCTTAAAGCTCAGAACGTGATAAGAGTCTTTGGCTCAGTTGTGCATGTACGTAGTATCCATTAATGGATATGGGACATTAATTGATACAGCTCAGTATCCACAAAGGGATATGAGCTAGTAAAAAGGTACTAGGTCACAACAAAGTAGCAAATGAAACTGAGCCACGTGCATTGCATTTATATTTGGTATGTGTATTTTAAATGAATGAAATGACCATTATGATTGTTGTTAAAGTGAAAGGTGATATTTTATGAATATGCAAAGATGTGAAAAATATGTTACGTGTATTGATGTGATGTATGAATTGAGTGAACCATCGATGATGGTTACCTCATTGAGTTCGCAAAACTCATTAAAATTGTAACGTTGACTTTTTAGGACTGAGAGAAGACTTTAGCTACCGAGAGACGCTACAAGCAGTGTAGACTTGTACCTTTGGGAAAAGAAGAAATGACTTAAAGGTCGGTCAGCTGGGGTTGGAAAGATTTGATAGAGTTTTATGTAATTTCCTCTTTCCAGTAGTATATTTTGTATTAGGGTATGATGATGCAGATATATGGATGTTTGAAAGATACATTGTTTAACGTTCAGTTTTATAGATGAAATAAGGAAAATTTTGGTTTTAAAATATTGTGACTTTCTTTATGATGTCTTATAAAAGAATAAAGATAGATGATGCCATGTTAAATGAGTGTGGTGATTGAACATAGCACGCCATTATCATAGGTTATGTACTGGTGATTGAGCCCAAGTTTATTATGTAAATTGGGGGCATTTTCATGACTTTTACCACACTTCTTAGCTCTTATTTCTAAATTTTATGCTTAATTTGACTCTTGAGTGTCTACCTTTATTTTATGTAGTTTGAGAGGAAAATTTTTCATAAATCAGTATTAAGCGCACTAATTAATTTTCTGAGAAAAATTGATACTGCAAACTACCATTTGTTAATTGTAGGAGACTTAAAGAGAAGACTCAAGAGGATGTAGAGTCAAGGAAAGGCAGAAGTTAATTCAACAAGTGAACAGGTGCAAAAGGAAGCTCACTGCGGCCAAAAGGATGTGTCGCCGCGGCGAAGTATGAAGAATTCCAAGTAGAACTTTCAGGAAAAGTTAGCCGCGACGAAGATTAATTCTGTCGCTGCAGCGAAAGAACCAACTGTACAGCTAAAACTTTCGGGAAAAGTTAGCCGCGACGAACTTATCTGTCGCCACGGTGAACCTTCGAATACCTGAACCATTTTTGGAAATTTACCCACTGTGCAACCCGATCTATAACCAATTTCTTTTAAAAACCTACAATTTTAGGTTAAGAGGGAGCCGACATAGTAAAAAAAAACACACTCTCACTCCCTAAACCTTCGGACACTCCATCATCCACTCTCCTCCACTTCACCGAAAACTCCTCCACTGACAGCTGCTACCATGGATGCTTCTAGTGGGTTCTCGATTGTGAATTCTACTGGAGTAATGCTTGGCCAAGTACCTCTTTCCTCTTGAAAATGTAGCAACGGCCAGAGTTCGATGGGCTTTAAAGGGGAGTAGTTTATTCCATGTTCAGCTACATTGTTATGAACTCCTAGGTTTAGGATTTGTAATTTGTAGTTGAATATTCTTGATTAGAGTTTAATCAAGTATTGTACATTCAATGTGTTCTTGGGATTTGTTGATGTAGAACTTGGAACTTGAATATATGAAGTCTCATATATGTCTATTTCTGATTTGGTTAATTCTCTTTTATCTGCCTAGTTGTGTTTGATATTGAGATGATTCTAGATCTTAAAATGACTTATTGCATTGACTTACCCATTGCACACACTAAGAGCATCCAATAAGGTTTTAAGAAATGGAGTTCATTAATTAAAACCTCGGACTTAAAGAGTTCTTTAAGGCTTACCATTTGAAACTTAGTGATTCACTCCCATAAAAATTTGTTTTGAACTATGATAGCCAATGCTCATTTTCAAGAGGATACTATCATAATTTGATCGTTGTTTTCATTTTATCTCTTTTCTATTCCTGAAATCCAAAAAAAACTTTTCATTACATTTTTTTACAATTCGCTTATTTTTGTCCGAATTTCCAAAAATTTAAACCCCCCTCTTCTTTGCTAATTTTGTTTACATATCATGATATATAGGCTAGCTTAGTTCCATTCACCAGGTTCTGATTAAGTGAAACGACCCGAGGTTGCATTCTATACTGCAATCCTTGGAATTAAAATTTTTTGATTTGACCTCCAATGGTAAGAACAAAAGGGCTCGAATCAAAATGGAACCATTACCAAGGAGCCAAGCAATTGGTTCTTTAGGTTAGCTGTTGTGATTTTCTTTACTGCTAAGTGAGGTAAGGAACCTTAGTTTAGATTGCATCTTAAATCGCTTAACGCCATACTTGTCAATAGTATAGGATACCAAACTTTTTGCACACTACATACTTAGTAATTTTATACCGCATAGTTTTGAACATTTCTTTGTTGCTTTTTCATACATATAAACTTTACTTGCACACTTTACTGTTACTCACTTTCATACACCATACACTTGCATCTTCACATTTCTCCTTTTTAATTGGCTTTGTGTGCATGAAAAGTCAAACTTCTACCTTTTTACCCTAAAATTGAGAGACGTTTGTGAAAGATTAGGAAGGAGAGAAGAGAAAAAGAGTCTAGTTAGCCAAGGAGTGACAGTGAGTTGATAGACAGAGTGATCATGGTGGAGAACCCATTTTTTCTGTAAAACCTTGACTTTCATGTTAACCAACCTAGGAATGGTGATAATGGAGGTAATGGGGAACATGAATGGGTTGGAGAGAATAATGGGAATCAACGAAGGAGAACCATTAGGGAAGCAACTACTTTTGATGTTAATTATGATCCATTTACTGCTGCTTGTCCTAATTTTGATGTTAATTTTGAAGCTAAAGGATTACTTATTAACTCTCTTCCTAAATTTCATGGCTTTACTGGAGAGGATCCCTAGATGCATTTGCAATCTTTGTCCATGATCTGTCAGAGTATGAAGTCGGTGGGAGCCTCACTTGATCAAGTATTATGGAAGGTTTTTCACTTATCACTGGAAGGAAAAGCCCGGGAGTGGTATATGAGTCTTCTGAGACATATGGCAAATTCCTTCCATAGTTGGGCAAATTTGAGGAAAGCATTCTTGGAAAAATATTTTTCGGCCTCTAGAACATCATCGATGAGGAAGGAGATCTATTCAACACGGCAGGATTATGATGAATCCCTTTACGATTATTGAAACCGCTTCCAAGATCTGTTGTCTAGATGCCCCCATCACCAGATACCTGATGAGCAGTTAGTGCAGTGTTTTTATGATTGGTTGAAAAGTCAAGATAAAGGTATGTTGGATGTAGTATCGGGAGGTTCTTTAATTGATCTTACAGCTACAGAGGCATGGGATTTGATAAAGAAGATGGCTTTGAATCATCAACAGTATAGTGTTAGGGGGACCAGATGAGTGCATGAATTGGGCACCACAACAGCCCAATCTAAAAGAATGGAGAGTTTGGAGTCAAAAGTTAACTCTTTGGAGAGTAGAGCGACCTCACAATTATCCTTCATCACTGCAGAACTGAAGAATATGAATGTGCATCGCCCGACATTTTCTATGGATCTTATTGCACCCAGTTGTGATATTTATGGGTCAGTCATGCACATATCCAGTGTTTGCCCCGGACGGTATGAAGAGGTGTCTGCAGTGTATCTAGGGCGGACAAACCAGAAAAGAGATCTTTACTCTAACATGTATAATGAGGGATGGAAGGCAAACCCTAGGTTCAGTTGGAGGAATGAAGAGGGAAGGGCACCAAATAGACTTCAACAAAGGGGAGGACCTGGCGCTTCCACTAACCAGTTTCCCAACCAACAGCAAGCCCTGACCGTCCCACCCAAGGAGGACACCAACCAACTGTTGGATCGGAAAAAGAAAGCATGCTATATTTGGAGAAACAGTAGATTTCAAAAATTTTAAGAAATCATTTTTCCA
>JAOQMS010044037.1:0-10901 GCA_027563885.1 Erythroxylum longipes | reverse complement strand
AACCTTTTAGCATTCATTTGATTAAAGATGAAAGAGGTGCATTTGATGGATCATCTTCCTTCTTTCATCACTAAAACAGATATTGACATGTCATTTTAGGTTATTGGTCTTTTCATATAGACATCTTAAAACAAATGAGAAGACTCTCATTTAATGTCTTCTTTATGTTTGATTAAAGAACGAAGTGATGCATTGGATGCTTTTTACTCCTTCTTTCTTTTCATGCATAGCCGAAATTGACAAGGTGTAAGAGGTGTGTTCTTGCAATTTTTTCACTATCTCTCCTTTGTTGCATGTGTTAGCCGAAATTTGCATGAGAGGTGTCTCATCTTTGGCTTCTTTCTTTTAAGAAAAATCTCCTCCAAGTATTTCTTCTCCTTTCCCACAAAAGGATCTTGTTAACCAAATTGTCCAAGAAGAACAAGTGGTAGATCGGATTGGTTGAGGATACAACAATAAGGAGAGGATGCATTGACAAAGGAAAGAGCAAGGCTAAAGAAGGAGAGGATAGCATAGCGAGGAGTGAAAGCTGTAGCAAAAGGAGTCGGTATTATAATCTCCATCTTGTTCTTATGGTAATTGTTTTCCATATACCATATCATGTATGGCTTGGCATGTTGATTTGGTTATCTTGCTTGTACTGTGTTTTGATTTCTAAAAAAGTTTTGAAATATACCGTTTTAGCTAAATCTTGCATATTTATTTTCCGATCCAACAATTGGTACAAAGCCTTTTTTATTATGTGTAATTTCGGTTCCTATATGTGATGCATGAGTTGGAAATTAATTTTGTATGCTGCATATTTTTATTTGATAGAAATATATATGGTGTATGTTTTGCTCTTTTGGTTGTCCATAGAATTTATATTTACCATATAAGATTTCTTCATTTGGTTTGTAACAAGGAGGCTAGTCTATCATCACCATGTTTCCTCCTTGGCTTAATTTTTCTGTTTATTTTGGTTTTGTAATGTACAAATTGATGTAATGATGAAGATGAAGTAGCTATGGATTGAAGAAATGAAGAGGTAATGGTTTCGATGTATGCTTTTGTGTATTGGCATAGTTTAGGTTTTGCGAAAACCAAAATGCTGGATTTTTGTTTCAATGAATCAAGTATTAGTTTTATGTAAAAACAAGTGCTGGATTTTTTTTCAATGAATCAAGTTTTGGTTTTGATAAAAAAACACAGTGTTGGTTTTTTGTTTTAATGGAAAAATTTTCAGTTTTAATTAAACAAGTACTGGAATTTTTTGTAATGACAAAGATTTGGATTTATGAAAATCTAGTTCTGGAATTTTTGTTTTCAAAGTGACAAAATTCGGTTTTATAAAATGCCATTGCACATTTTTTACTGAATGGGCCGGGTCATGTAAGCGAAGTGTTCGAAGCAGAAGATCCAAGTCCAAGAAGATTATTTTGGGTCTAAAAGCCTTATATTTTTTTTTAATGTTCTAGGATGGACAATCGAAAGTGGCTTATTAGTTTATGAGATGAATGGATGAATGGATGCAAATAATATGTGATATTATGTGATTGTATGCCATTTAGAAAATTGCCAACCCTAGGCTTTGCTATGCATTCATTATGTATGAGATATATAATGAAACAATATAAGATGGATAATAAATTGCATCTAAACAAGATGGTATTTATTAAAACTTAAAGCCTAAGAAGATTGAGTGGGAGAGGATTCTCATTTGAGAGTCCACGGTCTCCATATGATGGCCCATTGCATGTGGTGAAGTGTTATTCCCCACCGGAGGACATGGATACTAGATCTTGCATGGTTTAGGTCTCCTAAAGGATAAGTCAACTCATTGGTAGCAAATGTGACCTCCTAACGAGGCATGATTTGCAAGTACCTTTAGTGGATGAATCAAATGGTTATACACTCAACATAGTTTATCAAATAACCTACCCACCGTAGCTTTGTTGATAAATGTATCGACCAAATTATGACGCTTCTTAAAACGTTAGGCATCAAGATGGTTGGTAGCCTTTTGAGTGGGATGATCCCAGTTTTTCTTTCAATAGATAAGATGACCCACCGTCACTTAGTCTATTATAGATAAGAAAAATAACCGTCATATAAAGATTGAATTGTTTTTTAAGTTTTGTTAAATCTATCATCATGCATACATGATGATTGTATACAAAGTTCCAATATTATTGACTAGTTTACTTACTTTTTAATATTTTGTATTTTCAGACATAATCACCATATAATGAATCCACTTACTTTGCTATTGACAAATAACAAATTGGAAAACGGAGAGAATTTTAATGAATGGAGACGTAACCAAGACATTGTTCTTCAATATGAACGGATTTCATGTGTATTAACAGAAAATGAGCCTGCACCTTCGGGTGAAAATTCAATACTGAGTAAGTCCAACAACATGAACGATGGCAAAATGTTGATAGGACCACTAAATGCTATATTCTGGCTTCTGTTAGCGGAATACTGCAAAAGCAAATTGCATGCATGAAAACTGCAAGTGCAATGGTCCATCACCTGCGTGGGATGTTTGGTGTGAGGACTAGGTTTGCTAGGGTGAAAGTTATCCAATCATTTCATAATCTCAGACAAAAGCCTGGTGAACCAGTGTGGGATTACATGCTTAAGGTAATCTTTCTGGTTACAAAGGCTGAGATGCTTGGGACGGATATGGATGTGGAAACGCAGATGATTATGATCATCAATAGCTTAAACTCTTCCTTTCAGCAATTTAAGTTGGATGTTGAGCTTAACACCAAGGATTATACCTTGAGTGAGTTGATGAATACCCTCCAAAGTACAAAGGAGATATTGAATATCAAAGCTATTGGCCCCGAGACTAATGTAGCATCTTCTTCTAAATCCAAGGGAAAGGGAAAGCAGAAGAAGAAAGGTCCAGTGAAAAAGAAGGCCCAAATAAGGGTCAAGGCCCAACCAATGAAAAAGAAGGCCAAAGTGGACACTGAGGGAAAATGTTTCCACTGTGGTGAGATGGGCCACTGGAAAAGAAACTGTGCGGTCTACCTTAAGTCTCCCAAAAGCAAACAAGGTATGGGTTTCCTAAGTTTGTTAAGAACTAGAAATGTGGCAGAATCATCTGATTCATGGATATTAGATTCTAGAGCCACTAACCATTTTTTTAATTCTTTTCAGGGGTTCCAGCAAAGAAAAAGACTACTTAAAGGCCAGTGTCAAGTCAAGATAGCAAATGGATTCTTTGTTTTGACAGAATCAGTGGAAGTTGTTATCTTAGATTTTCCTAGTGGTTACAGATTATATTTAGAGGACGTTTACTACATCCCAATGATTGCAAGGAACATGATTTCTATTTTTTGTTCAATAAAGCCTGGTTATTCCTTATATTTTGAAAGTGTTGTTTCAATATATGAGAATAAGGATTTTATTTATAATGCAACAATTAAACAGGGATTGTTCTTTATAGAACCTATGAAAGGATCACTAAATACCACAGAATTAATAAAACCAAGACATTTCAATGACTCTAGCATTAATTTAAAATATCTCTAGCACTTAAGAATGAGTCATATCAATCAGAAAAGACTTGACAGGTTAGTAAAGGATGGGATCCTTATAGGCTTAGATAATGATCCATTACCCACCTATGAATCTTGCATTGAAGGAAAAATGACCAAGGCTTCATTTCCTTCTAAAAGAAATAGCTCTGAATCTACGTTGGACCTGGTATATACAGATGTGTGTGGGCCCATAAACGTACAAGCTAGAAGAGGTTATGAATACTTCATAACCTTTGCAAATGATTGCTCAAGACATGGTTATTTTTATTTGATGCATAAAAAGAGTGAATCCTTTGAAAAGTTCAAAGAATTCAAAGCTGAAGTTGAGAAGCGGCTAGGTAAGCCATTAAAACAACTTCTATCTGATTGAGGTGGTGAGTACTTATCTGAAGAGTTCCAATAATTTCTAATTGATAATGGAATTGTTTCCAACTTGTCAGCTCAAACACCTTAACAAAATGGTGTAGCTGAGAGGAGGAATATGACTCTATTGGAAATGGTAAGATCGATGACATCTTATGCTAGCCTTCTAGAATCGTTATGCGGATATGCTATACAAACGGCAACATATCTTGTCAACTTTGCTCCATCTAAATCGGTGCCTACAACACCTAGGGAGTTGTGAACTGGTCGAGTGCCTTCATTACGACACTTGGGGACTTGGAACTGCCCAACCTATGTTCTAAGGCCTGAATCCACAAAGACGGAACCAAGGTCAGAAGTATGTTTGTTTGTAGGATATCCTACGGGTACTCGAGGGTACTATTTTTACAGTCCTCAGGATAGGAAGGTATTTGTGTAGACAAATGCGACCTTCTTAGAGGAAGAATTTGTGAGAAATCACAAAGGAAGAAGTGAAATAGTATTAAAGGAGTTAGCTATTTCATCCAATTCAAGAGTTGATATGGATATAATAGAACAAGATGTCGAAATGGATTCAAAAGTTAAATCAGAAGAGCAACCTGAACATTAAGTAGTGCCTAGACGTAGTGGGAGGGTTGTGAGACAACTAGATAGGTATCTAGGTCTGAGAAAAGGCTTAATTGTCATCTCAGACTAAGAAGAAATGGATCTCATTACGTATACACAAGCTATTAATGATGCTGATGCAGAAAAATGGCTTAACGTGATAGAATTGGAAATAGATTCCATGTACACTAACGAAGTCTGAATCCTTGTAGATCTATCACCAGGTATAAAAGCTATAGGGTGTAAATGGATCTACAAAAGGAACAGAGTATCAAATAGAAAGGTAGAGACCTTTAAAGCTAGCTTGGTAGCTAAGGGTTATACTCAAAAAGAGGGTATAGACTACGAGGAGACTTTTTCTCTAGTTTCCATGCTTAAGTTCTTTAGGATTCTTTTGGCCATGGCAGCCTATTACGATTATGAAACATGGAAAATGGACGTCAACACTGCATTTCTTAATGGGAATCTTGAGGAGACCATTTATATGGTCTAACCAGAAGGTTTTGTTAAGACAAGTAATGAGCGTAAGGTATACAAGTTGCAAAGGTCCATTTATGGACTTAAGCAAGCATATAGGTCTTGGAACATTAGGTTTGATAAGTTTATCAAAACCTACGGATTCATACAAAACATAGATGAGCCTTGTGTTTATAAAAGAATACAAGAAGGCAAGGTTACTTTCCTAATCCTATATGCTGATGACATTCTTCTTATTGGGAATGATGTGGGAATGTTATCTACGGTTAAGGGATAGCTGAATGAACATTTTTCAATGAAGGATTTAGGAGAGGCTAACTGTGTTCTAAGGATCAAACTTATAAGGGATCGTAAGAACAAACAGATAGCCTTGTCTCAATTAACCTATATTGAGAATATGCTAAATCAGTTCGCCATGCAAGATTCTAAGAAGGTTTTCACACCTACTAAACATGGAATCAAACTTTCAAAGGAACAAGAACCTAAAACCCAAAAGGAGCTTGAACACATGCGTAACATTCCATATGCTTCAGCAGTTGGAAGTTTAGTGTATGCAATGCTTTGCCCTAGATCGGATATCTGTTACACAGTGGGACTGGTAAATAGATTTCAGTCCAATCCAGGAATGGAGCATTGGATTGCAGTTAAGTGTATACTTAAGTATCTTTATAGGACAAAGAACTTAATGTTTGTTTACTTAGGAAGTAATCTTACTCTGATAGGATATACAGATTCTGATTTCCAATCAGATGTTGATTTAAGGAAATCAACTTCTGGTTCTATATTTACTTTAGGAGGTGGAGCTATAGTCTAGAGGAGTGTTAAGCAATCTTGTATTGCTGATTCGACCATGGAGGCTGAGTATGTTACTGCTTGTGAAGCAGCAAAGGAAGCAGTTTGGCTCCGTAAGTTCCTAAATGATTTGGAGATAGTTTTAGAGGCAGAAAATGCCATTACACTTTGTTGTGATAATAGTGGGGCAGTGGCTAATTCTAAAGAACCTCGGAACCACAAAGCTGCCAAATATATTGAGCGAAAGTATCATCTCATAAGGGAGATAATACAACATGGGGAGGTGAATGTGGTAAAGATTCCCACAGAGCAAAACCTTGCTGATCCGTTCACAATGACATTGTCTCAAAAGAGCTTTGACCGTCACCTAGAAGGGATGGGAATCAAGAATATGTCAAGCTTGTTTTAGGGAAAATGGGAGATTGTTGGAGTTATGTAAATATAGTGCCTTGGAAAGCAAATGTATTTACATGTAACTTAATCTTCTTCTAATCGCAATTTTGTAATGAAAATATTTATTATTAATAAAACAAAAGAGTTTGGTTTTATTTGTATAAGCATAATATAACTAGTCATAAGAAACCAAGATTCTTTTGTTAATAATATACATATACATTAAGATGTATGGGAAACGTATATATTATTAGAATCTAAATTAAATGATTCACAGTTGAATAATCAAGTTGGTCGCTTGATTATGGTTTAGACTGTAGTGTTGCGATTTATCTGCATGTAAGTAAAGGAGTTGTTTGATGGACTAGCTACCCATCAAGTCTTAACACCAAGATGAGATCTTCTATGTTAATCACCATATAGAGTAAAATGGGAGATGTAGAAGGAAAAACAATATAAGGGAAAAACGGTAATTTTATCATTTATTATGTAGATGGCTATAATAAGGTTCATAATAGGGTTTGCAATTGGACATCTTATTTGAAATATGTGCTCTCATAATATTTAGTAATTCAAGAGTTTAACTCATTTTCTTTAATGGAATGACATTTAGTTAATAAGCTAGAATTAATTATAATGAGATTAAATTAATTCTGGGTTTATTGGAGCTTGAATTACCTAAGTCCAATAAGATTCCCCACTTGGCTTTAAGGAAAGTTATCAAGCAAAGTAAGAAATATAAATGGAGGTTTTAAAGCCTGTGATTGAATGTTGGGCTTGCACTAATTAATGGTTAATTAGAAGCTCAAATGAACATTTAGAAATGGGTTAGACTTTGGTTTAATTTGATTAATTAAATTAAAACAAAATTCTTAAAGAAATGGAAGGTGTAATTTCTGTTTTATTAGGGCTAAATGTGCTGCTGTACATTTAGCATTGAATTGCTAAATAAAGATGGTATTTATCATGCTTTATCATTATTAAATGGAATAATGATCTTACCATTAAATGGTTTAATGGTTGTTTTTTAATTGTGGCATGTATTGTAACCTTTTAGCATTCATTTGATTAAAGATGAAAGAGGTGCAGTTGATGGATCATGTTCCTTCTTTCATCACTAAAACAGAAATTGACATGTCATTTTAGGTTATTGGTCTTTTCATATAGCCATCTTAAAACAAATGAGAAGACTCTCATTCAATGGCTTCTTTATGTTTGATTAAAGAATGAAGTGATGCATTGGATGCTCTTTACTTCTTTCTTTTCATGCATGGCCGAAATTCACAAAGTGTAAGAGAGGTCTTCTTGCAATATTTGGACCCTCTCTCCTTTCTTGCTTGTGTTAGCCGAAATTTACATGAGAGGTGTCTCATCTTTGGCTTCTTTCTTTTAAGAAAAATCTCTTCCAAATATTTCTTCTACTTTCCTACCAAAGGATCTTGTTAACCAAGTTGTCCAAGAAGAACAAGGAGTAGATTGGATTGGTTGAGGATACAATAACAAGGATAGGATACATTGTCAAAGGAAAGAATTCAAAAGCAAGGCTAAAGAAGGATAGGATAACACAGCGAGGAGTTAAAGCTATAGCAAAAGGAGTCGGTAATATAATCTTCATCTTGTTCTTATGATAATAGTTTTCCATATACCGTATCATATATGGCTTGGCATGTTGATTTGGTTATCTTGCTTCCGATATGTTTTGATTTCTAAAAAAGTTTTGAAATATACCGTTTTAGCCTAATCTTGCATGTTTTATATTCCAATCCAACATGATGGTCATGTGTAATGTCAAAATAAAAGTTTAATCCAAACTATGCACTTTGTTCCTCGAAATTCACATTCGTTTGTGCACCTTCTCCTTCTGAATTCTCATGCTTTTGTGCCCCTTCTCGATCTAAATTCTCTTTCATTTCTGTACCTTTCCCTCTATATTCTCATCCCCTTTTGCACCTTACCCCTCTATGTTCTCATCATCGTCATCAATAACATGGATAGGTGTGTCTACATGATGAGTTACTTATACATCAACAATCACATGTTTTTACATTAGGTTTGCTAGCCTAATACGATTCTCATTTAAATCGATCACTTTCAATAAGTCTTTAAAGTTAACACCATGCTCTTTCTAATATGCCTTATTGATTTTATCATACCCTAACTCCATTCCCATCTCATTTATTTGTTTGTTACTAACAAATTCAACATCAATTTTGTCAAATGTAGCAACATCTCCAACAACATATGTCAATTCAGGATTCATCATAAAATTTCCACGATGAAAAAGCCTTATACTTCTATATTAATCCATTAAAACTTATAAACATAAGCATACACACAAGTTTGAATGAAAAAAGCAATGCGATGATTGAAAAACCAACATATTATTTATCATAAAATGTAAAAGCAGTGCAATCAAAACTATAACAACACATGGTGATCTCAGTTTCCACAAAAAAATTTATGGACCCTAGTTTTAGATATGACTTTGGTTTGAAACTATCAAATTCAATTCTAAAATTTAGCTTTTTATCACAAGGTACATCAAAAATGAGATGAATCCTCTCTGAAAGAAATCCATAAGAAGACCAATACACGTTTGAAGACATTAATTATGTGATACAAATAATTAATATATGTACATATCTTTTGCCATAAGTAGATTAAAATGATCCATACATATTAGAAGACATTAAATGATCCACTAGAAAATTATTTTCCCTAAAAGACTATTTGAGTTAGTATTTCAATACTTGTAAGAGGATAGTGACACTTGTTTGCATCTCCTCATTTTTAATAACTACATATTGCCATCTTTATGAAATGAGAAACTAGAATGGAATTACCATATAAGTTTCTTCCTTCTTAAAGCGTCTTTAGTGTTGAATTGTAAAAGCTTTCTCCCTAGTAGTCTACAGTTCAATAATGATTAGCAGTCCATTTCTAATGATACAACTTAACATTTTGCAAATAACATGGTTATAGTATAGACAGACAAAAACTTAGCATTTTTTCATGGAATTTTCAATCTCTAAAGCAGAAAATTGAAGAAGAAAATATAAATTTTGGGCAAGTTCATTTATTATTTACCTTAAAGAATACTCAACTATAGATTTTTGTTTCAATGGAACTATCATAACTGAATCATTTTATTGCAAGCCCCTACCTAAGCTACTACTACAAACCCCATAATCATTACGTCCTTTTTAGATGCTTCCAAAATGCCAATCTCCTTACCCTTTCAATGTGATTGTATAAAGTATGGTGGAAAGCTAATGGGTCCACCAATTGAGTCATATCCCTCCATTTAAGTGGCACTCTCAGTTAAATAATTAAGCCCTACCAAGCTTTATCTTAACAATTTACTAAGATCCCAATTCAAGTTTAGAAGAATAAAATTGGCTTGATTAGTCTACTCTGCTATGTATTAATTAACCTAAACTATTTGAGTTTTAGTGTTTATATAGTTTTTGATTAGCAAGTAGCTAGTGTGTAATGTGCTTCCTTTCATTTCAGAAGTCAACCTTATATAAGTTGTTCCTTTAATTAAAGTAAATTAAGATTTCTAACATCTCACCATCTGTAAAGTTATTAACTAAGTAAATGAAGAACTTCTATTGCTTCAATGGTGCATATTGAACATCAAAACCTTGAACCATATCATACAAATTTCTATTGACTTATTCAATTACATGCAAATGCTTATTTGGTCTTATCAGTATATGATTGCCTGAGTATTCTTTGATACAAATACAAATTACAAAGGTTGGATTCACTAAGCAAAAGAAGAATAAAGATGCATTACATAATTGTCAATGGTAAAGAAAATTCTCGACAGAAGAGCTGAAAAATGAAGTTGAAGAATGAATAGACAGTAGATGAATAGACAGTAGATGAATATCCAGGACACCAACTTTTATAACTCCCTATTGCCTTCTTCCATTTACAAAATGCTTACAAGGAAAATCTTTCCCCTAAAATACTTATTTGTTGGAGTACTAGTGTAACACACCCTATACAGAACCTACAGCCATCCACACATATAGTAACCAAATTCCTATACATACATTCAAGGTATACAAATCTATTCAATGTTATACATATACACATTTAAAAACTTCCTAACGCTTAACATTATCATTAAATAGTAGTAAATCATAACGCTTAACACTATCATTAAATAGTAGTAAATCATCTTTACATTTACATGGTAATCTGAAAGAAAACATACAATATCATTTTTTGTTACATATATACTTGTGTTTAACTAAAAACACATTCCAAAAGTACTTTTTGTAACATCTCGTTTCCATACTAAGGGTTAGAGCCATATATTTTTGTAATTGATAAATAACACTGAGAGATTTGAAAAATGAATTTCATGCTTATGCATAATGCTAGCATACACACACGTGAATATTGATTTTTGCATACTAAAATGAATGTACATGCATTCATTGACATTTTCCTAGTATAATTGATCTATAAATGAGATTATATTTTGAATTGTGAATTATAGGTGTTAAAAATTGATTTAGAGAGTATATCTATTGACTTAGAATTTTCGGTGCAAATTTGAGAATTTTCTAAAGTTTAGGGGTATTATTGGACTAGGAAAAATGCCAAGTGGCAGAACAATTGATTAATGGCCCTAGAAATGAATGTCACATGATAGTAGAAATTTTGATAAATGACATTAGGATTTAATGACAAGTGTCATTGAAAATTGGGAGAAAA
>JAOQMS010044036.1:0-10903 GCA_027563885.1 Erythroxylum longipes | reverse complement strand
GCAAGCCTATGATAGTGTGGTTTCCTATAGGAAGTTTGAGTGAAACACTAACCATCAAACACTTGAGAGAAATGAGTGAAATTCGTAAGGAAGGTCCATTGTGAATTTATACTTATCTTTGAGTGATGATTTCATGGGTTGAATTCGCTTATATGCGCCAATGAAAATTATTAATGATGTGTGTAGTAGCTTGACACTTGAGTTAGCCAAAATTTGAAGGATTGCATACTTTGATCTTTGTGAAAATGAAGTGATAGAATCTTATTAGTTGTATTTGATCGTTGCTTGAGGGTAATCAAAAGTTTAAGTGTGGGGATATTGATAGGTGTAGATTGCATTATATTCTATAGGTAATTTGATATGTGTTTAGTGGTTAATTTGATTGTTTGGTGCGTGTTCAGGTTAAGAATTGTGTTAATTCATAAATATTTGTGTTTTAAGTGTTAATTCTTATCCTGTCAAACAACCTTTTTCTAGTTATTTGGGTGAGAACATGTTTTTGAGCTTCAATTATATATATATGAGGTTCCGTGATGAGTTTGTTAGTGTTTCAAGGCATTCGAAAGAGTTTTGGAGGAGAACTAAACCAAAACACATGGCCATGATTATGGGGAATCTGCCATGATCGTGACAGAAGCATTAACATAGGCCTACGATCGTGGCAAACACGCCACTATCGTGACAGAAGCTTAGCATAGGACCACGATTGTGGGGAATCTACCATGATCGTGACAAAGAGCAAGTAAACCTGTGCGACAGATACGAAGTCACTTTTAGATTGGAGTTTTCGAGGGACATTTTGGACATTTTAGAACCTAGAAAGACACTAGGGTTACCTTAATTACTAAAGACTATAAAAGGATAATGATGGAACCCTAGAAGGGAGTCTACATTCTGCCTACATTTGGAAACCTAAAAGAGAGAGATAAAGAAGAGAGAGAGAAAAGAAGAAGAGGAAGAAGAAGGGGGTTTTGACGCCAAAGCTTCTTGAAATAGGTGACCTTTCGATGCCACTGCTCTCCCAAATCATCGAACCTGAGTTTCATTTCCTCCCATTTACCTTTTTATTCATTTAAATGTGTAAGATTGAGATAGGTTGTATGGTTATGTATTTTGAGTTGTTGATGATGTTCTAACTTTACCTTTAGGATTTAGCTTATCTTTAATGTTAATCTAGTTGATTTGCGTTTACTTGAGTTAGGTGTTGTGATTTATTGATGTATTTGCATATTTCTGTAATAAACCGAGAGGGTGAACTGGATAAAAATGATTAGATTGAATTAATAAGAGTTAGGTGATCCAATTGACCATTTAAGCAATATAGTCGATAAATTCATGGAGAGAGACCCCGTGTGAGACCTGATTGCTTATTAGAGAGCTTTAGAACTAATTAGGATTGTGGGTAATTTGTGAATTGAGAGATTGTAAGTTTTATAATTCAATTAGGGTTTACAATTTAGGGAATGATTATAACTCAAGAGAGAGTAATCAACCTTACGATTGTCTAGAGCCGACATCCCATAAACACATAAAAGACTGGATTAGCATTAATGATAAGTAAAATCCCCTCTCTCATAACTTGATTAATTCTCTTTACAAATTTCCATTCTTGCATTTTTCGATTGTTGCTACTTTGTTTTTATTTATTTTATTTTTCAGTTATTATTCAAATTTGAGTCTTAAACAAAGCATAACCTAAATTAAGTGGTGCCTATACATAATCTCTATGGGACAATATCCACTTTTTACTGCAAGTAACGACCCGTATACTTGTGATTTTTAGCATAAAACTAGTAATTGTTTTGCAATTAACAACCTAATCCACCAAAAATACCATTCCTACAAAGAATTAAGAAGAACGAATTGGACACATAATTTGCAAAGTTTGTGGAAGCTTTGAAGAGCATACCCACGTATCAAATTTTATCAAAGATATATTTTCAAGCAAGCAGACTTGAGTTAATAACCAAATTATAGACATGAAGTAAACCACATGCCCTCACAGGTGACAGATCTAGGGATTTTCACTATACCCTGTGTAGTTGATACTTTTGAAATATCTAAATACTTATATGAATTAGGTGTAGGTATAAACCTTATGCCTTTGTCCATTTTTAAGAAACTGAGGCTAAGACATGTGAAGCCAACTTCTATATGTATTCATTTGGTATACCAATCGATAAAGAAACCATTAGGCTTGGTGGAGGATGTGACTATAAAAGTGGACAAGTTTATAATCCCTGTGGATTTCATCATGCTATACTTTGAAGAGGATCAAAATTGTCCGCTAGTTCTTGGTAATACCAATTTTAAACACTGGAAAAGCTTTGGTATATGTCCATGAAGACAATCTCATCCTTCAAATTGGAGATGAACAAGTGAAATTCAACATGAATAAGGTATTAAAGAATCAAAGGGAAGGCAGTTAGTTCATGATAATTGATGAATTCAAATCTTTAAAGGAGTGAAAGGAAGAATATCAGATGATAATGGAGACTAAGTTTGAAGAATATAAGGAATTCTTTGTTCAAAAAGCTGATGAAGAAAAGAATGACAAACACATGACAGTAGAGATAGAGGTTGAACAAGATACAAATTTCTTTGTTCACGAAGCAAAAGAAGAAGAGGAGACAAAGGTGATTGAGGAAGAAAGAGAATATTTCACCTTCTTTAAAGTCAACTGGATTCGATAGAAGATTCACATAATTTTGTTATTCCCTATTTTGTTGATATTTTGTTATTGAAAAGGACATTATTGAACTTTCTAGGTTTTTTTAATTTGATTAATTGTGTCATTATTATCTTGTAATGTATAGCTTATTTACAGGCTATGAAACTGAAATTGGGCGACACAAGTGGATGCAAGCTACTCATAATTGACCCAGGTTGAGCATAAAAGGAAGAATACGTCAAACTAATGATGTTAACTAAGCACTATTTGGGAGGCAACCTAAGAATTAGAATAATTGTTATTTTTATTTTATTTTATTGATATTTTTATTTCTATCTTTTGTGTTTAGTTTGTAAGGAGTGAATTGTTGAAGTTTCATGCAGAAAATATCTAGTTCTAGCTCCAACACTATCACCACTGAAACATCATAAGTTTTCTTGCTCTAATCTTTTCTTGTTATTTTTTGTCATTTTTATTTCCCTTTATTTGTTATTTTTTTCTTATATTGGGGACAAAGTGTTGCATAAGTGTAAGGAGGATTTTGTATTGGTAAGTTATGTATATGAAGTTTGCATATCATATTGTCTTAGTTTTTAATTAGGTTGACATGGTGTGAATATATGTGTGAATTGCGTGAATGTGTCAATGACAATAACTTGACAGAAGTAGTTTGTCTTTGAACATAGTCATTGAATTTGTAAAGGCATATTGGCTTGTGAAATTTAAATTTTAAGTATCTTTGGTTAAATATGCACGTTAATTAGGATATGACATTAGTTTATTCATCTTAAGAATTTTGTTATCTGCATTTATAATTATAAGTCAATTAAACAAGTTAGTATCATTGGTAGTCTTTCATGAGGATGATTAACTAAAAGAAATGAGGTAGGCTATATGAAATGAAAAAAAAATTGTGTATGCTTATTAATATATAACTATTTCGCTAGCTCTTAGGTTATGAATAGAGCTAGTAGCTAGTAGAGAATGTGGTATAGCTGAGTAATTATGGACATTCACGACAAAATGTGTGTCTTCGCGTTAAAAGACTAAAATGACATTCCAACCAAACTAATTAATAAAATGTGACCTAGTTGAGTAATCAGGGGACATTCACGAAAAAATATTTGCCTTCACGTCAAAATACTAGGTCAATGTTAAAGAAAATTAAAAAGTGGGTTTTTGATAAATACATCCTAACGATCTTTAAAAATAGAAAGAATTTTCATAAAAAGTTACTTAATGATAGTTGCAATTTTAATTGAATACTAATTATCAATGTGTGTGTACAAGTGCTTTAGGTGAATGAATATGATTTTAATGTCTTGATTACAATGTATATTCAATCTAAAGTGCTTAGCCATAAATTAAATAGGTTAATATGTTGGAACAACTTGAATGATTATTGTTTGAGGTTAAATTGGTTTTGTGAAGTTAGATGCTATTGTATCATTAGTGCAACGAGAGTTGGTGATTTAATATGTCACATAATTAACAAATCAACCATAATTTGAAGAGAGACCTTGTGTGAGAATTTGGTTATTTGATAGATCATGTCAAAACTAATTGAAAACGTTAAGGAAAGAGTTGTGAATTGAGAAATTACAATTATGAAATTTTATAATTCATTTAGGGTTAATTAATTAGGTTAATTTATTAAATCTTAAGAGAGAGGAGTCAATCCCTTAGAAGATCTATAATCAACATATAATTAAATAAATATGGGTTAAAGGAACAAAATAGCGACAAAATAAATCCTAAGTTATTCAGACTTGATCAACCTTACTATTGGTAGGTCACTTGATATTATCTATTTGATTGCTTGATTTAATCGTTTTAAAATTTTGTTATTATTTTATTAAAATCATCTTTATCTCCTTAGACAAAGTTAGGTTCACTTAGTCTAACTATTTCCTCGTGGGATCGACACCTTTGATACTACAAGTTAGATCTGCATACTTGCAGATACTGGGGGTTTTATTAAAGGTAAAAAATGCTTAACAGCTGACATTCAATTTAAGTTTTTATTTGATGATGAATAACTAATGCTTTTATCGAAATAAAAGACACATATGAACGAATTAAGCTAGAAAACAAGAAAATAGAAAGCCCACATGGAATCTTTCAAACTTGGAAAGGAACAATTAAAAACAGTAGATAAGATGAACAAATTATGTAGATGGACAGAAAATAGGAGAGGAAGTCGACAACGAGCAAAGATGAAGCATCGTAGTGCTTCTGGAATATGATTGGGAGAGAGCAAGTCAACGATGGATGAAGTTGGAGAGCATGTAGCACTTCTGGAATGCGATTAGGAGAGAGGAAGAAGAAGATTTTTTTGAGGAAGACAAAGAAGATTTCGTCGTTAGGTTTAAAATAAGACGAAAATGATGTCATTTCTAGTGGAACAAATGACATCGTTCTCATTAAACACTGCTGCCTATGGACTACTTTTGGTGATGATTTCTAGAAAACGTCACCAAAGGGAAGATGATTTCATCATTAGGTTTAAAAGAAGAAAAAATGATGTCATTTCTAGTGGAACAAACGACATTGTTCTTGTTAAACACTAGAGCCTGTGGACTAAATTTGGCAACTATTGTAGGAAAGCATCGTCAAAAGGTCCACCTTTGGCAACGATATGATGAAAATGTCACCAAAAGTCTCGACATTAGCAATGATTTTTGGAAACTGTCGCCAAAGAAATATATATACAGTCAATTTAGAACTACCATTTGCAATGATTATATAATTCGTCACCAATAGTTTTTCAATTGTGACAATTTAAGAAAAGTGTTCCAAAAACCTAACCCTTTTATGATGATTTTATAAAAGCTTCACCTTTGGTGATTTTTTTTTTGAAGCGCCACAAAAGACTAAGGCTTTGGCAATGATTTTGAAAATCATCGCCAAATCTTATTATATTTCTTACGCTCTCTATATTTAACAAATTATATATGATTTAGAGATTCTATAAAATAGTACATAATTTATATATAATAAATAGAGTTTTGAGATATCATAAAAATTTTAAAACCATTTATTTCAAAGGAGAAAAATAAAAAGTAAAAAGTTTAAATCTATGTAATATTTATTAATTTTGAGTTTATAGTTTTTTAAATTATTAAAATAACAATGTTGTTAGATAAATTTATTTTTAGAATTATAATCATTGTTAATAATATTAGATTTGATTTTTGAGAATATAATGTTCAGTCACAAAATAATCAAGTGAAAGTTATTTAATTCATAATTACAAATAAGAGAGTTATTTTGTTTTGAAGATTTGAAATTTGGTGACGATTTTAGAGTGTAAGATAAAATTTCTCATATCTTAGATATAAAGTTATTCTTACTATTTAATATTGATTTCCATTTTAAACTATATTGCAATTATTTTTTAAATATATTGTAATATAATACAATTATATATGGTAATTAATATAATGCTGTATGAATGAATAAATAATAACTGTAATTAATATAATGATTTATGAATATATAGTTAATAATAGATAAAATTTCTCATATCTTAGTTATCATATTATTCTATTTAATCATATTTATCTATTTATTATATATAAATTCTCTACTGTTATATAGAATTTGTATATTATATATCATTTCTACAATATATAAAGTGTATTATATAGGAAAAAAACCTTTGGAGGCGAATTTTAAAATCGTAGCCAAAAGTTAAGAATTGGCAATGCTTTTTGGAAAAGCGTCACAAAAGGGTAGCCCTTGACGATTAATTTTGAGAAGCATCGTAAAAGTGAAGTCTTTTGTAATGTTTTGTTGAAATTATCACCAAAGGGTTTCCTTTTTGGCAATGATTTTTGTATTCTAGCCAAAGTGAAGGAAAAATGACATCAATTTATCAAATTGAAAACCTAATTACTTAAAAAAAGAAAAAATATTCATTTTCATCATGTCTTCATCTTCCTAGCTATGATTATAAGGGTCTTCTAGTTTGGTGTCCAAGTTCCTAGCTTTGTCTTCATCTTTGGTGTCTGTCTTCGTCTGGAGTGTGTGTCTTCGTGTTCATTAATGGTGTGCGTCTTCATTTTCATCTCTACACAAAGGCTTTCTTTTTCTAGGTAACTCATTTCCACAATACCTATACATAATGTGTTAGGCTTCATCGTATAATATATATATATATATACATTCAAATTTCTTATTGCTTTCTTTTCAAATTTAAAGCAATTAAATGATTATTTATCTTCTTTTTCAAATTTCTTGAGAATCACAGTTAAGAAATTTCCCAATGATTATGCCCCTGAAGGGTATGTGGATATGCTACTAATAAAAGAATCATGTTTGAGATTAATTAATGTTTTTTTCATGTAGTTTTTATCAAATAGTCTCAGTTAATGGATCGCAAAATTAACATTGCTAGAATGTTGGAGCAAACTTTCCTAATTAAAAAATGAAAACAAAAGTGTATAATGATGGTAATATGGGGATCAAGACAATTTGATGTCAAAAATTTGTAGGGAAATGGGATATTTGTATGCATAAATGATTATCCAACATCTCCAAAGTTATTTCCTCAACGTTTCTTCTTATTTACAATGTTTCTATTGTTTGTTATAAGTTTTAGGATGTTCTCTTTTGTTGACGCTTTTGGTCAGAAATAATGCATTATATTTATACCCATGTTCAAAATTAATGCATGGATTGATCATAACCACAAAAATAAGTCCTAAACTTTACCTTGATTGATAAGAATCTTTGTATTAGATTTGATGATAGAAGACTTAAAAAGTTGTATGGCATATGATGTATAATTTGATAGTGTATTTATGTAGGTTGCGACTTATGTTTGGAATATGCAATGTATAAAAGTACTGATTTTAGGTGTAATAGAAACTTTCTTTTTCTTATATGTGTAGGTTATAAACTCAGCTTCAACCAGTTATGCTGACTTATAGATGTCCATTAATAATTTTAGAAGTGTGTCAGATGTGAAGAGAACATTTAAATAAGAAGTATTTTATTCTTAAAGATTCCATATCACTTTTTAATTTATGGCATTTGCTCTGGGTTTAATTAATCTTTAAGGATGAGCGATAAACATAGAATGTGCATGTGCGGGGGATTTTTGGCTAGCTAAAAATTAAGTTATGATGATCTTTGCTTCTTTTGTGAATATTTTGTTAATTGCATAGAAATTCATATAATTTTTCGTTTCCTTATTTAATTGTACACTCTTCTTCTATATTGATTATATCTATGACCTATATTGATTATATCTATGACTTGCTTTTGTTTCTACATTTTTAGAATAAAACAGTTAAAATAAATTCATCACAAAATTTAAAGTTATTTTTTTGATGCCAAAATGGAGCTCTGGTGGGAGGTATTTAGCATAATCCTCCCTGGTAAAGAACAAATTAGTGCACAACAAATTGGTTCACTAAAGTCTAATCACCGCTTCAATAGCCTAAATTCTTTTTTAAGGTTTTTAACCTCCTTTAAGTTATCTATTTTTTTTTCATTGTTTGTATGTCATTTTTTGTTAAGAAGCTATTAGATGAATGTGTGATTGTATATACTATATGTTGTGTAAAGCTTGCTTTCACCTTCAAGAGAATGTAGATGGAAATAGAGGTGATGGCGATGTCCCATTGTGTTTAAATTTGGGTTCCTTATATTGTTTGATTTAGCTTTTTAAGTTTTTAAGTTTTAATTTTTATAAGGATTGTGAAGAAATTAACATGATTTTTTCCATACTTTTTGTTCCTTAGGTGAAACATATGGTATGTGGGGTTCAAATAATTCACTGTTCCATGTTGCATCTAGGAAAATGTCCAATGTATCTTTTAGTAGTTTAGTTAAAGACAGGAAGTTGTTGTAAGAGACTGTCAATAAAATAACTGTTAGGGGAAGATCTTTGTCTATTTTAATTCCTTTACACCTGCAAAGAGCCTTCCAGGGAATCCAAATATAGGGAATTCATTTACCTTATCTTCTGAGTCTCATGTCACTTAGAATCCAGAAAATTAATTATATCTTTTCTCTTCGATGGAATAGGCTTGAAATTCATTATCTTTTTCTCTTTATTTATTGTTTTGTCTGTAAGAATTGTTAAATTTATAATTAAAATCTTGTATTAAGTATCATATATCATATTACTTACCATACCCAAATGGCTTACTTAAATAATTGATCCGTTTAGTGGTCTAACATTTTAAAGAAATATACTCAAATAATTGATCCATTTAGTGGTTTAATATTTTAAAGAAATATTGTATATGTTGACTCGTAAAGGGACTTGCTTTATCTTTATTATTTGGAGTTGAAGGCTAAGTTTCCATTGCTAAAGAAGGAAAGGATAACTATTAAAGTGCCATGTTGTAGCTTTGATCAACTTATGAGCCTAATCAACTAAACCAAACTTAAAGAACAAGATATCAATAAGGAGGATAAGCTTCTTCTAGTGGTAATAAGTCCAAGCATTAAGGACTAGAAAAGATCGTAGAAAGCCTATTAGGGTAGAATTCCACTTGGTTTCTCCCTCTTTTAGAATGTACATCTGAGAGTGAGCAATGGAAATTCCATATCTGACCTAAGCTGTTTTAGAGGATTTTGGTCTCTCAAGACTTGAGTTAGGCTTTACAAATGTTGACAACATTAGGGAGAGTAGGAGAGGGGGATTCTGAGGCTTGATTCTAAACTACTTTTACTAAAAAGTAATCCTTTATAAGAAGACTAATTAAGGAGTCATAAGTCAAAGGTATAGTTCATGTGAAGAGAGGGGAAATTTGATCTTAGTAGTAGGGCTTAGGATTTGATATGATGCAAAAATGAGAAAAAGAAAAAAAGAAAGAAAGAAAGTTCAAGAAGGTGAATGATATGACTGTGTTAGAACTTATTGAGGTTGTAGCCCTCGCTAGGAAACTTTAGTGAGTTAGATATGAGTAAATGATCTCATATAGAGAGGTCCTTCTCTTTTTTTCTTAAGAAAATGAATTATATTAAGCCTTCAAGTCATATAAAAGTATATAGAAGTATATCAGAATTGCTACATCTAGATAATCATACTCTTTGTCTAGAGATGTCAAGATGAGTAAAAAGCTGAATTATAGACTTAAATTTAGATCATTTAAATAGCAAGTCAATTACAACTTCCAAGTGTTATTAATTTAGTTCATATCCCCAAATTTTTTATTAAAAAGGATAATATCTAGTCTACTTTTTGCATGAGTTCCTTGTGGAATGTCTCTTTGTTCTTCTTTGTGTTATGGAAAATTCTCATATTCTTAAATAGCTGCTACAATGAATGACAAGACAACATAAAACACGATCTCATTGTGTTGCTTTTATGAATTATAATAGCTCACCACTTAGTTATTCCACTCTAGTTGCTTGTACCATTGGAAATATGATATAAGTGAAGTAGGGAATTCCAGCTATTCTTGGTGAATTCACATTGGAAGGAGAAATGCTACATATTTTCTTCAGCTCTCTTACACAGAGTGCACCAGGTAGGAATTTTCAAGTATCTGGAAATTCTATCAATTGTGAAAAGCTTGCTTTTCATGTCCAACTATAAGATTGTGGATGCTTAAGGATTGAGGTGTTTTTACCATATTACTTTGGTACAGGGAATAAGATCTGAACTACCTCTTAAGAATCTTCTACAAGAGTGTTTTGTGAAGTTTTTTATGTTAAGTCAAGAGGACTTTACGATGATTAATTTTGATAACAATCAAATAATAATAATGTTAGAAACAAATAAACGTTTTTGACAAGTGTGTTAAGTGTGAAGAAAAAGTACAGAACACAGATGCAGAAGGAAACACAGACGCAAAGTCAACATAGATGCAAAGGCAACACAGACGCAAATATAAACACAGACGCAGACGCAAAGTCAACATAGACGCAAAGGCGACAAAGACGCAAATAAAATATAGACGCAGATGCAAAGTCAACGTAGAGGTAAAGGCAACACAGACTCAAATACAACATAAACGCAAATTCAACATAGACGCAAATACAACACAGACGCAGATACAGACACAAAATCGAAACACAGATGCAAAGACAATATAGACGCAAAGTCAATATAGATGCAAAGAGGACATAGACGATACCATGAAGATACATTAGCATGTCAGACAGTTAGTTAGAGTTAGTTACAGAGCTCAACTAAATGACGGTTATCAAGAATCAAGAAGCGGTTATCAAAGATCAAGAAGCAGTTAGAGACGAAGGCTATAAATACTA
>JAOQMS010044035.1:0-10905 GCA_027563885.1 Erythroxylum longipes | reverse complement strand
TTATTCCATGGACTTTATCATATACATCTAAACATGTACAAGATAAATAATGCCTTTAAATAATTTGTCACTAACTAAAACCAAATCGATTGGCTGTAGGGAATAAACCAATATTTGTAGGTTGCGAGATTATTGAGAATGCATGCTAAGCTTGGAAAAGGGTTAAGAAGTGGAAAAATAGGAGTAAACCACGATTATGGGAATTGGTAAGTTCCCATAACTGTGGGAAGACTCTCTAGAAAGTTTCTGGAGAGTTAGCCCACGATCGTGGGAATAAGGGTATTCCCATGATCGTGGGCTAACTCTCTAAAAACTTTTTGGAGAGTTAGCCCACGATCGCGGGAATGATAGGGATTCCTATGATCGTGGGAAGGCCCATCTGAGAAAATTTTAAGTTTCCCTCTCTTCTTCTTCTTTCTTCATTCTTCAAAATTTTCACAACCTCTCTCTCTAAAACCACAAAACCCATTCTCTCAACCTCTCCAGTCTTTCATGTTACACTCAAAACTTGGTATTCTCTTCACTTCTTCCATCAATCTTTCAATCATTTACACTTATTTCACATTAATCACTCAAGAATCAAAGGATTTGGTAAGATTGTTTCTCTCTCTCTAAAAAATGAACCTATCTCTATCTTCCTTATTTTTGCAGATTTTAATCATCCAATGGCTCCAAAGAAGCAAATCGCCCAAAAACCAATCGATGAACTATGCTTTCAAGTCTCCAGATAAGGTAAACTAGACATGGCGGCCACCTTTCGTGCCCCATTCCCTATTTATTCAGAAGATAAAGGTATGCGATTTCGAGACTTTTAATATAGAGATTTAATGCCTCCTAGACACTTTGATTTTGAGCTATTAGACAATCTAGGATTAAGGAGAAAAATTGAGAGATTAGCTGCGAATATTGGTTAGGGTAGGTTAATTTGTTATGATGTGCTGATTTATCCTATGATGACTGTCAAATTTTTCACCACTGTGCGTTACAATCTTAAAATGGATATATTCTGGTTTAGGATAGGTGGCCAAGTTTATAAACTTGATTATAATTTCATTCATGCACTTTTCGATTTATGGAACACTAAAGTTTTGGATGATCACAATAACTTTTATGTGGATGATTATTGGAAAATTCTAACGGGTGAAATCAATTTTGATTCTAGAAATGCACCAAATACTTTAATTCGTAGCACCGAACACTTACTTCCTCATAAATTTATGTGCTTAATGGTTTTTAACAAAACTGAAAGTAATAAGTGCACGGCTAAGGAACTTTTCTTCCTTTGGTGCATGGATCAAAAATCAAAATAAATACCCTTTATCAAATTTTTTGATCTATTGTGAGTTATGATAATAAGAAGAGCCCTTATTTTGGCATGTCATACATTGTTACTGCTTTGGCTTTATTTTATAACCTTGATGTGGATAGTGTGCGTATGGCTAGATATGATGTTTTTGATGTTCCTTATTTGAGACGCTTTGAAATTTCGGAGCCTTATTCTATGGAGCTCCAAAATCCTCAGACGCGCATAGCCATTAAGAATAGGAAGGGTAAGGATGCAGCCACGTCCCGACCATGCACATCTCAAGCACCCCAGGAGCCACAAGAAGAAGAAATGGAAGAGGAATCAACTGCAACAGTAGAGGTCAACAGATTGCAACAAATCCTCGAGCAGATGGCCTCTAAACATCAACAAATGACGCTGCAAATTAATGAGCTCGACACCCAGATGAGACAAGTGCATGAGGAACATCGGTATATGAAGAAGAAATTCCTTAACTTCATCCAGAGGAATACTATTGAAGTCCCTTCGCCCACACCGTCACCACCACAATCTCCATGAGCCTTCTTACCCTAAACTTTTTACATTGTTTTAATTACTTTGTTAGTTGTTACATTGTTTGGTTTGATGTATCTTTTATTTGGTTTGATTTCTTTTGTTTGGTTTGATGACATTTTACCTTTTTTTTGGTTGCCTTGTCATATTGAGGACAACGTGTTCTTTAAATGTGGGGAGGTGACACTTGCTTTGTCAATTGCATTGTTTTAGTCACTGTTTGCATTTTGTTAATTAGGATGCATGTTTTAGGTATATTATGTTGTTTTGTGTTAAGCAATGGAACCACACTTGAATCATTTTGATTTATTTTGCCATGAGATTCTGTCATGCTAGCTGGAATTGGATTGAATGCATGCTTGAACTCGGATTATATTACTTAAGTAGCGAGTGAATCATGTTGAGTGATGAAAAGTAGTTGGTTGCATAAGTTTACTCACAATTTGATATTTAAGCAAGGAGGTAGTGTAGAGATGCATAATGAATTTTAATTTGAGCCAATGTGAGGATTTAGCCTATATGATTCCATCTGTAGTCATTTTATTTCTTTGTTGTGTGATGCTTCTTTAGGTTATTAGTTTCAGAACTTGCTTTGAAGCAGTTTGAGTCTACTGGATGCATGCTTAATAGAGATGATTAAGGCTTTTTTAATATTAACCATTGGCTTAAATGACCTACATTTTATTATCCCTTTCTACCCCTATTGTGCCTTAACCATTTTGTTTCTTAAAAATGTAAGGCCCCAAATTGTACCTTAGTTAGAATGTTACATGTTCATGAAAGTACATATATGATAGGTGTTAAAAATTACGATATGATTGAGAATTGCATATGACTTGAATTTTGGTTTCATGGATCATACTTAGTGAATTGGAATTGATTGTTACTATTAGAAAATTGATGTATTAAAATGTACATTTAGACTAGGAAAATTGTCAAGTGGCTAGACAAGTTGGTATATGAAAATTAGTATGACTAAGCCAATACATGGAATGACATTTGGCATAGTTAAATGTGTGACAAATGGACCAATTATTATATGACAAGTGGACCAATCTTGGAGTGACATGTGGAATAATTGGTTAAATGACAAATGGCCTAGTAGATGTGTGACATTTGGTAACTTAAAGAGGGGACAAATGTGACAAATGCATTGGTTAGGTGTAAACTAGCAAGAAGTTTCTGCAGCCTTCATTGAAGCATCTCTACTGAAAACATTCACCCTCTCTTAGCTCTAAATTTTTGCTTCAATTTCACTTAGAATTCTTGCAAGATATTGCATCAAGAAAGCTACCACATGCCATCTTCTATGTTGTTGTCTTTTGATATTGTAAGAGCATCCTAGTTTCACTTGGATTTTGGACCTGTGTTGGTTGTTTGGAAGGCCAGTTTGGCTTGTTCTTCAGAGCTAAGAAGGTAAGGGAATTCTAAACTTGATAGCAAGTAGTAATACGATTTCTTGATGCTTGAATTAGGATAGAATATGTGTTGAGTTGATGATGTAATGAGCTCTGGAAAATGATGCTTGTATGATAGATTTTGCTTTGGTTTCTGATGCACGAAAGACCATAATTTGTGAGTTGTCTAATGTATGATTTTTGAACTGGGTTTTAGAGTTTCATATGAGGGATTTTCTTAAGAGAAGTATCCTAGATGAAATTGGGACGTTGCTTGTTAATTTGCATGTGTCTTTGGTGTTGCTTTTGCGTAATGAGACTGAAGTGAGTTTATTGTAGTGGTTTTACTAAATAGACATCATTATTTTAGCCATAACTTGACTTGTGGATATCCAAATGGCGTGATTTTAATTTTAGATTAAATTGCATGCATATTTATACAATTTTCATGAAGGAATAGAATTTTGATTTCTGTCTCTAAGGGTTTTGAAATTTGGCTTGAAGTTGAGTACTATTTACTGTCCCTATTTGAGAATAATCTGTAGTATTTTGGGTATAACACTAGGAATAATGAACTAAATTGCATTAACTTTATTTCATTAAGAACTTAAGACATAGAGGAACATTTTTAGAAGAAAATATTGCCTATAAACCTTAATTTCTATGTCAAAATGACCATACAAATTTTACCCGAAAACCTATCCTGAGAAAAAACTGGAAAATTGCAGGAAAAATGGGATATTAGCTTCTGTCACGATCGTGGGGTAGTAGTACTTAGGAGGGGAAAATGTTGGTTTTAGACAATTGTTGGCCTGTATAAGGTTAAGGTGTTTAAGAATGGTTTAATTGAACTTAATTGAGGTTGAAAATACGCCTAGATGATGCTAAATTAATTGAGTAGAAGTTAATCTAGTTATGGACTATTAATTGACAAAATAAGTTAAAGAATGTGTGATTATTTAATAATGTGACTAATCTTAAAATGTATGGTGTGTTCAAGATGAATGTGTTCTTAAGAATAGCAATGTGTTACAAGGGTTTTATATGATGTGAATTGGATATGGATGTTTGTGAATTGGGAGTTTCTATGATGTTGGGTAATATGTAATAACTTAATGTTTCATTGATATATTGATGCAAATGCTTGTGTTTGAAATTCATATTGAGTGTAATAAAAGGGAGTGAATATGTTCTATATGAGGAAAATATAATCAAGACTTATATTATTTGCTTGTGATTATGAAATTTGAAATGGATTATTTTAAAACTTTTAAGTCTTAGTTGTGGGTAAATAGGCATGCCTAGAAGGGTCTGCAGCTGCTCCTGTGACACTTCGGTATCTCCTGATATTGACACTTTGGTGTCTCCTGATAAAGACACTTTGGTGTCTTTTGATAAAGACATTTTTGTGTCTAAGACATATGTTTCTCCTGTTCTGGTCTCGTTACCCACTTTTGTAAAAAGGATCAGTAGGCTAATATGTTTTGTATTCTGATACATGTTTAGTTTTGATATAAACAAGTTCTGATATGAAATAAGATAAATTTTGATATGATACAAGATGAATTCCGATCTAACACAAGTTTTGATCTGTTTTGGCACAATTATGTTCTGATTGAGACTTGTGTGTTCTGTTCTGAAGCACTAACATTTTGTTATGATATTTATACATCTTTTTTTGTAATGATGAATCATATAATGTTAGAGACACACAATGTTTGGATTGCTCATTAATATGATCAATTAAAGATTATTGGTGATATGATTTGATTTTGTATATGTGAATGTTAGACGAATGTTAGAGACAATCGCCAATTTATATCTTATTTAGTTATTCCCCACTAAGCTATATGCTTAGCATAGTGGTTTTGCCTCTCTTCTAGGTTCTAATAAGAAGACTTGAGAATGGGACAAAGACAACCGCAGTGGATAAGAAGATTGTGTTTTGTTCTGGAAATGTTTAGTTTGTTTTTGAGTTGTTTTTCAATGTAATGAGACATGTTGTATTTTGTGTTTTGTTTAATGGTTTGTAATAACCTTAATACAATTTGGATTTGGATTTAAGGCTTGTATGTAATAAGTACCATGTGTATGTTATGTTCTAAATATGACCTAACCATTGATGAATGAAATTTATATTCTTTGAGTTTCTGGAAATGCTTTAGTATGTTTTAGATTATTTGGTTCTGTTTTGTGTAGCATTTGCATATCCTCCCAGGGGGTATGTGGGTGTTACAAAAAATAGCCCAAAAATTTAAAACTCGAAACTCCATTAACCTACCCATTCACAAGCTTAGAAGAGTATTAAGTAATGCAGTAATTGGGATTTTTGCTACGATTTTTTCCGAGATGAGTTGAGTGATACTTCTGCTCTTGAATCACATATTTAGTTGCTATGTTGTTCACTGTTTCTTCCATTAAGAAAATATAAAAAAGAGAAAAAGAAAAGAAAAGAAAAGAAAAGGGAAGAACATTTTAGTAGCATCAAAAAGTGCGGAGTAATGGTATATTTACACTTGTGTATCTTAGAATTATGTTTTGTTATCCCTTTGTCCACTTATTACTTTACGAATGCTTGTGTTAAACCCTTTACACTTTTTTAAAACCCATCTTAACCCTTACAACCGTAAGCAAGTCCTTTTGGTCTATTTACGCATGCAATCATTGTAGAGGAAAATTGGTGTATTAGCAAGCCTATAGTAGTGTAGTTTCTTATAGGAAGCTTAAGCGAAACATTAACCATCAAACACTTGAGAGAAACGAGTGAAGCCATGAGGAAGATTCATTTTGCATTTATACTTATCTATGCGTGATGGTGCCATATGTTGAGTTTGCTTATATACACTAATGAAAAGTAGTCTTGATATGTGTAATAACTTGATATTTGAGTTGGTTAAAATTTGAGGGATTGTGTGCTTTGATCCTTGTGAAAATAAACTGATAGAATTGATTAGTTGTGTTTATTTTGCTTGAGGACAAGCAAAGATTTAAGTGTAGAGAAGTTGATAATTGTGTATTAGTGTATGTTTTTTCTAAGTATTTGGCATTTGTTTCTTAAATAATAGATTATTATTATTGTCTTTTAGGATTTATTTTATTGTTTAGTTTAGTTTAATCATTATTGTGTTCTTTTATGTTTGATGTTGATTTAGGGTAAGAATTGATTATTTCAATGTAGGTATTAGGCTCCGATCATACATCTCATATATAATATATATTAAATATACGTAGTGGAAATAAAACAGAACCTTAAAAACCAAATCTACTCATGCATATAGATATAGAAAAACAAAAACATGAAATGTAAGATGTTTACATACCTTTCTGACGATCTCCTTCGTTCTTTAATCTTCTCTATGTTGGGTTGTTGTAAACCACAACGATCAACCTGGACCATCTCTAATGAATGTCCATACGAAGATAGAAGGATGAAACCTTACTAGGAGATGGCTAGAATTCTTTGTGCTAGTAAAGATAAGAACTCTTGAGAGAGTTAGAGAGAAAAATGTGTATGTAAGAAAAAGAACCTATCTTTTTCATTTTGTGTCTTACACAAGATGCACGAAAATCATCTCAATTTTCTACACCATTTGACCTTCCATAACTGCCATCAACAATGAAAAGTTATGGGAAGTTAATGGTCATGAATAACATGCATTAATGGAAGTTATGGGAAGTTAATGACCATGAATAACATGCATTAATGGAAGCCAACAACACTTGTTTCTAATCCATTCCATGCAATGTTTTCTACCACGATCACATTGCGATACAATCCCAAAACACTCTCTCATATCTTGAATCACCATTCAAGACCATTTTACTCATCCTTCAGATCTCTTATATGTGTGACCCATTAGGTTCCTGGTTATGTTGTCCACTTGAATTAACACTTAATTCAAGTAAATCAAGAGCAGTATCTAGCAACATGTCATAACCCCCAATTGATCGAAAAATTAGTGGTTTGACTATGAACCCTTCGATACACAATATTTCCATGCAATTTTTCCTTTCACCATCTATACCCCACTTGGTTCAGAATATAGTCAAAGTGTCAACTCCCACTAAACTGAATGTCACATCTAGTCCAAGTGATATTAGATCTTGTCCTGAGGATCTCATTACTCTATGTATCATTGAAGACTCTCTTTATGACACATATCTGCTTTGTCCAGACACTCCTGAATAATGACCCTGACAAGAGGCCGTGGGTATCATCTCCTTCTATCAGGAGTGGTGAATAAAGGATACTTGCACCATTGCTATGATGAGACCATCATTGACACTGGAATAGAATATCTATATGATTGTCTCATAGTAGGTCAATCTAATGTACTTACTACCTTTAATAAGCATCCACATGTTAACTCTAAACAACTCATGTCTACAGCTTATGAGATCTACTGATTGATCTAATCAAGGAGTATAACATGCACTAGTATATCCGGATTAATGATATCCCATCTCATTAATCCTATGACTAGGGAAAGTTTAGATATTAACATAATTACACATGAAAGGAATCTCATTATCATGATCTCATCATGATTTCCTCCATGCTATGTTTTGTATCAAGGACTTCATTAAATCAACTTAAGATCAATATTAAGTCCATAAATTATGAACATTGAAATAATGAAAAATGCCTTTATTAATCATAAAATGATTTGTACAATAAGTACTAAAGGTGATTGCCTTTAGAGCACTTCTCTAATAGTAGGAATGGAGATGACAACCTTGGTCATTGAGCTAGAGACCAAGAGAGGAGAAGAGAAGAGGAAGAATTATAATGCAAGAACCTACGATTGTGGGTTTCATGTCAATTCCCACAATCATGGGATTTTTAAACCGATGATACACATAGTGGGTTCACTTATTCTTTTAGTTTTTCGTGATTATATAAGGATAAAAACCCCTACGGACAAGGGAGCTTCACGTGGGACTTAACTCATTGAGTAAAAACACAGATTTAAATCTTCAAGAGTGGTAGAGGTTCAACGTTTATCATCCACAATTGCGAAAAGAGCATACCAACGCTGAATTTTCCATATTCAGGCCAAGAAGAGGAGGGTTTGATTCATTTAGATTTCTTTTGTTCTTTCTTTTCTAACACTTGTATGATGGATTATTTGAATGTTGGGGATGTTATAGACATCATAAGTGGCTAGTTTAATTATATAGATTACTTTTTAACTTCTTGTTAAACTCCTATTTTGTTGATTTAAATGATAGATGTTTTTGATAAATGTGGAATATATATATACCTTGCAATATATTTAGAGATTAAGCTAGGTAATTTGTGTAAGATTGTATAACAATATTTGTCATTCTATAAAGCTACATTCTATATTTATTGGTGATATTATACATCACCAATAAATATAGAATCCTAAAAGTTTAAAATATTATTTTGATAAGAAATGATTTTCTATAGATTTACACCAGATGAGTTATGGATTTAAGGTTATTATGCAGTTGGATTAATTGCTTTAAAATGCATTTTTATAATATCATGTCTAAGTAATTATGTTGGATTATAATTGGGGCACCTTTCTTTGCAAACTGGGTAGCATACAATATCAATGCATTTACCACTATTTTATTAAGTCACAAACTAGCAACCACTAAATTTGTGTGTATTAGTTAACTTCTTCACCAATATTTATTGTACTATATCAATTATAGTTGTATGCTTAAGTGGACTGTATTACAAAGTCTTTTGACATCACATATTTTAGTTGTTTGTATTGATGCCATAAATGGAGTTTGAAAACAATGTTATATTCTAGCATAATAATTCCAGCTATTCCATTTATGATAACAAGTTATAAACTTTTATATGTAGGTAAATGAAGTAAATGGAGATGGATGGTAAAACCTAGGATACAATCTCTAGATTCAATTTGGTAGCCACATTATGAAGTGGAAAATGGATTAATATAGGCAGTAATCTCACACATTTGTGTTATCTAACCTAGTTTATGTTGTTCCTAACAATTTAAGATCATTAGTGACTACTAACGAACATCAAATATAACAATTAGGAATTATATTCAACATTCTAACAACAGGTTTGTAATAGAATAATCCAAATAAGGTATCAAGATCATTTTTGCAAAACTCTATATAACAACACAAACAAGAATAGCAATCCAAAAAGAAAGATTCAACATTCACAAGATGAGATAATCTTAACCATAACTTAGGTGTTGATTTCGCCTTTGACTTGGGGTCAGGATGTTAGCCTTCCTTCTTTCCCATTATTCTCTAAGAAGAATAGGTGCTATTGTCTCTTTCCATCTTGAAAACCAAATAGAAAATGATGAATAATAGATGCTATCTTTATTTTTCACGTTATTCCTCCTTGAAAACTAAAAAGAAAATGGTGATGAATGACATCTCCATAGTTGTCACGTTATTCCATCTTGAAAACCTAAGAAAAATTGATGATGAATGACATCTTGGAGGTCTCTTCACTACTGTGCGTTATTCCATCCCTCCTTTTTTCGTCACACGCACACACCTTTCATATATTACAAAAGCTAGGTTTTAAATGGAATGAGATAGGTGGCCTAAACCGAAGAGAGCTTGGTGATGGAGCTACTATCCACTCTCTTGGTCATTCCCTGTCGAGCTGCCACACATGTTAATTATATATTCCAAAATTAGGTTAAATGGGAAAACTAGCATGAAATGGGACAACTGGCATGAAATTCACGTTGGTGAATGATTTCTCACAAGTGTTAGTGGTATGCTATGCTTGTAATTCTTGTAACATTTTAATTGTTCACGACTGTAATTTTTATGTTAATTAGCCGTGAACCACCATGCACCATTCTCCACTTTTATGCTCTATCTTGTCTCTCTTTCTTTTAATCTTTTTCTTCTTGCATCATGAAGACTATATAGTATGAACATTGAGAAGATGGCTCAATAAGCATGCTTTCAGGTCACTTTAGCTCTTTCACTTCTGAAATGTACCTAAAATCAAATATGAGCTAAAGTGAGTGTCCTAAGCATTTTAAGGCATTAATCACTAAGTGTGATGGATTAAATGTGTCAACATTTAAGCACATATCATAAAGAGTAGGAATTGTCTAAGAATTTAGCTATTTCATTTAAAAGGGGAGAGTTGAAAAAAATGAAAAGCAGATTTCTTAACATTGCTTTGTTTTTCTCTAGAGCAACATTTGCAAGATAAGACAAAAAAAGGGAAAGCCACTGAAGGAAATGAATCAAAAAATGTAGGAGATGTTGAAGATGATTAAGATTATCATGAAGAGAATGAAAATATGACAGATTATTTTGGTTCAGATGACATTGTAGCTTTGAAGAAGGTGGTTCAAATATAGATGAGGGGTTAAGACATAAATCAAATAATTGTAGATTCAAACCTTATAAGAAAAACATTAAGATTGAGCTTGATATGTTGTTTGATGATTCCAAACAATTTAAGAAAGCACTTCATAATTTAGTTACTGATGAAAGAAGGTAGTTTACTTTTTCAAGGAACACTAAATAATTTGTGAGAGTTAGATGTGTCAGTAAGTATTGCAAATGGTATATTTCAGCAAGCTTGGTCAAAGATTTAAATAGTTTTCAAGTGAGTATTTAGAAATTTTCTTGTAATTTTAAATTTAGCCTTTATTAATGTTATGGACTGAATACTTT
>JAOQMS010044034.1:0-10905 GCA_027563885.1 Erythroxylum longipes | reverse complement strand
ATAGGAGAATATAATTTATCCAACAAAATCACCAAAATCATTTAATTCATGCTTACTAAAAGATTCGGGGCCTAACAATATGGCCTAAAAGGCTATAAAGTTAGACTAAAAATGGAAGCCCAATAAATGTGTAAGTAGAGAATTCATGAACAAAGAAAATCAAGGATATGGAAAGAAATGTGCTAAATTTATGAAAGTATAGGATATGGAAGTTTAAAAAGTAGTAGGAGGTAGTCAGCAAAAATATGGCTAAGTGGGATGGAAGTTAAGAAGTTACTTGAGGCTGAATTTTAGGACATGAAAGCTAAGAAGAAAGTGGCAAGTTGTTAGCTAAAATATTGGGAAGTAGGCAGTTATGACAAAAATCACTTAAGAATAAGAGGATTGTAAATTCAATAGCACTTAAACAATAAAAGACACAATTCCTAGACTAACACAAGAACAATATATCAAAAATCACTCTCTAGAGAAATTAATAAACCTATTTCAAACCTATTTTTGTTATTTTGTAGCTTTAGTTACTTTGCGAATTCACCTTTGTTACTTCAAGTTATCTTTGTGTAGTTTATAATTCCCCTTTGTAATAATCAATTACTTTATTCAATTTAGATTTCATTTCATTACATTTAAGCATTTTTGTAGTTTAGAATTCTATTTTCTAGGTTTTCCGAAGCCCATTTATACAGTTGATAGAAGTCAAGTTAAAATTCTAGGAGAATTCCTCCTTGGCACACTTGAATTCTAGATTAAAACCAAACAATTTGGTATGCTTAATAGGACAATAATTCCAAGAACACGGAATGAAAAATAAATCGCATTAAAACTATAGGGAATGAAGGCTTTGTATCCTAGGTGGTTGAAATTCTTGAGAAGATAGTCTCACTTTCATTAAACTTTCTTACAGGTAAGAATCCAAAATCACCACAACAGAATCAAGTTGTTCTCATAAATGAAATTCCATTGTTGAAGTCTAACATGGACGATGCAATTAAAATATTGACAGAGAAGGTTGACGTATTATCTGTTGCTCTGATACAATTTGTTAAGTAGAATTCACCTGCTTTAGCAGTTTAGGAATTGTATGGCCTGGTTTAAGATAGTTTGGCCTTAAAAAAATTCCACAAGCTTTATCCTAAATAGATTGATCATGAGAATCCTTATCCTCGTGACTTCCTGAATTTAACTTATTTTTCATTGAAGATGGTTAATCTACCATTGAGCACATCGCTTGATTCACCATATAATATGGATACCAATTATGAAAATTTCAAATTCTTGAACTTCAACTTATTTCCAAAGTTGTTAATAGGAAGTGCCTTTTCTTTGTTTGCTTTGTTGCCAAAGAATTTTATTTTTTCCTGGGTTGGAATGGAAAGATTATTTCATACTCAATTTTTTAAGATTGAGCCTAAAGTTATAATTAAGGACAACCTCTATGATTGTTGAGAAGATTCTATGATTACATATTAAGTCACATTCACTTTAGGTTGTTTGATGGAAAAGGTAACGTTTGGCATACATCAACTAAGGTGACTAATCGATATGCTGTATTTCTATTATGGAGTCCAAAAATTAGGAAATGATCCAATGCTAAGGTATGAAATTTATCTGTGAAATTTAAAACATAAGACTAAGGATTATTTAAAACATAAGACTAAGGATTATTCTCATTTGTAAAAAAGTAATTTCACAATACTTATGAGATATACTTAAAAAAAACAATTCAGACATTTGATATTCAAAAGAAAATTTCTTCTAAAGGGGTAAAAAGATTGCAATCATACTAACTTTCGGTAACTACTAATATATGCTTAGTAGACCATAAGAGAAAATGGCTTTTACATGTGAATTCTTTCTCTATTTTTCCTAGAGCATTATGATTGCCATCTTAACCTTGATGTTTTATATAGTCAGATGTCAACTGTTGACTATGTTCATAAATGATGAAAACCAAAATCTACAATGACTCACTAAAAAGTCCAAAAATAATCTGTTGCTCCAAGAGGCTTGTCACAAAGTTCCTCAAAATGAAAATATACACATCCATTAGCACCTAGGGGTACCTAAACAAGTTGACAAAGAAAGCATTGTCAATAGAATCCCAGTAAACTTATATGCCCATTAAAAAATTTGTAGGTTTTGCACTTTGTAATCGGGTTAGCAATCGATACTAACGTCCACTTTAGGTTGTTTTGTAACTAGGTTAGCAGTTTGTATAACCCATAAATATTCTTTGCGACTTTTTGCCTTCCTACAAGTTGAACTTCATTCAACTATCTGATGTATATATTTAGGTATAAATGCTTAATAACAGTGCTAGTTGAGTGATTCTAATATCTTTTTCTCATTGGAGTCTTTAACTGAGTCAGTTTAATGTATCTTGAGTACCAATAGCTCTTGAACTAAACAAGTAGGAGTGCACAACTGACCATCCTTGAAAAGAAATTCATAATGCTTATAAAATCTTTTATAAACTTGTCACACTTGAAAAAGATGTTTCTAAAATAATAATCATTGACATGCTCTTCTTTAGCAATTTCAAATATATCAGTATATAATTGAGAACACAAATGAGTTTATCCATTCACGAAAGAGCATTAACAACCATATTTGTCTGTCCCTCCTTGTAGTGTATCACATACACAAACACTTCCAAATATTTAGAGCACTTAACATATCTCCTACTTAACTTGCTCTGGATACTTTAATGACACATTGTTTTAGTCGATAACAAATTTCTTTAGGAGAATATAATATTTCTAGGTCTATAATTCACACACCAAATTATATAATCTTTTTTCATAAGTGTAAGGAAAATAAAGGTACAGTGGAGAAAAGAAGTGACAATAAAGAACTTTTCGAAGTATTTTGATATGGTATAGCCATTTCCTTTAAAGATAAATTTGGCATGAACATGATGCAATCGAAGATGTCATCTGCTCCTTAAGGTTAACACAACCAATCCTCGAATTCGTGCACTTGAGGCTAAAGATTAGGAACTCGCAGAATATAGTTGCTTAGAACATAGTAGTAATGGTGAGAGAAATTTTTAGATTGAGAAGAAAAGTTCCATCTTTCAAAAGAATGATAACAAACCAATATATAGAACAAAATCAAATGTTGGCAATAATCTATGGGTGAGGCCAGAGACCATGGAAAAAAATCTGGAGAGTGTTAGCAACGTTTGAAGCAATTAAGGAAAAATAGGAGTGCAAAAACTCAGCCAAAGAATAACTCTCTGGTGGAAAAAATAGAAAAAAATTTGGCCCAAAAAGTTGGAAATGGCCTAACTCAAATCAATGATCCACACCCGTGCCTATGCCCGACCCAGACTTGGTAGATGGGTGGTGTGTGCACATAGTTGGCCTAAGTCCAACTTAAAATACCAGGTGGTAAGCAACTCAAGCCTTGACAAACACACCTTATAATATAAAGACTAACCCATCGATGTGGGACAAGAATATAACATATGTTGGTTTATGCCCTACAACCAATCGGTTTGGTTGTAGTTTACTGACAATTATATAAAAGCATTTTTTATCTTGTACATGTTTAGATGTATATGATAAAGTCCATGAGATAATTATACATTGAAAATGAAATTATGATGGGATTATAATTATGGGATTCATATTACATTTATGTATTACCCTTAAATTGTTCCTAGTCATTGTTCTATCAATACTGAACATTAATATAATGTAAAAAGACTGGCACATGTTTTGTTTTTCCTTATAAAAGAAGTAGTCGATATCATAAACTAAGATGTGGAGATACTTAAACAAAGATATGGGTGCTTGTTAGAAAAAAATTTCTCTTAATAAACCTGATAAGAGAAATCCATTTGGAGCATTACTTGTTTGTTTATGGAATTCTCATTGTGATGATTATATAAGTGATTTTTTAACTTGAGCTCTTTAAAGTTATCTTGTATAGGGATTGTTATGTTTGTATACTACTTATGTCATATTTAATTATAGGTCGTTCAATTGGTATTGAATGGATGTAGCTTGAATTATATGGAAGTAGTTGAGTGATCAAGATATGATTCATCACCCTAAAGTAATTAAGGTGAATGTTTTGTTGCTCTCGATTAGTATTCATTAAAAAAATCTTTGGTCAAGGTAGAATGACATTTTGTAAATAGTTTATAAATATCATTAATTGAATCAATAATTAATGATAGAGAACTAATATGATTGACTAAAAATATAGTAGACATTAATTTGGTGCTCTATGTCTAATCAAAAAATTGTATGATGAAAGGATTGAATTATATGAAAAATCGTACATAGAGAGGTTACTCAAAACCACTTTTACATTCCTAAATATTTGGATGGTCATGATGCATTGCTAGATGTCAATCTTGATCTATTATATAAATTGTTAATTAGAGAATTAAAGATAAATTAAAGGAGTTTAATTTATCCAATCCTAAATATAATTTAGGGTTATAATTTGTATCAATTGCTAACATATTTAAGAACCTATTGGATCTCACATAAAGAACGGGTTAAACAAAGTGAAGTTATTTTAATCAAGTTGGAATTGATTGTAAATTTTGAGAAATTTTATAATTAAATATGAGATATTTAATAAATAAGGTTTAATATGAGATATTGGATCTTATTTATGCATAATTGGTATTTAATTAGAATTATTTGTAATTTTAATTAAAGTTTAACTGAAATTATAATTTAATTTCAATTAAATTACTAAAATGTCTAAAACCTATTACAAAGAAGCTTAAGCTCTAATGGAGCTAGCACTTCTTGCTTAACCCTCTCTGTAGGATTTACAACTCTCTTAACCTTTCTGTAGATACTGTTAGAGGCAGAATACTTGTGCGGCTTCGATGGTTGAGATGAATTGGTTTTGAAAATGATTCAAAGGATATGAAAAATTTATGATCAAGCTTCAAAATAAGTTATGAATTAAGATTCAACTTTATTATGATTTAAATGTTAATCATTTTATAGAATTAAAGTGATCTTGGTTTTTTGCAAATCAAAATAAGAAAAAAAGTTTTGTAATTATTCTATTGTTGTCTGGATCGGATCCTCTCCCTATTTCCTAACAACACATGCGGTGGAGAAATTGTTTTGGTCAAAAGATGAGAGAGACAAAGAAAGAGCCAAGCAAGTCAACAAAAGGGGGCATAAGTGGCCATTTATCCAAGAATCCCCCACTAATTGACTCATTAACTCTGAATGTTTTGGACAAAGGAAGGATTATATACTTAAGCATTAGCATCTCTCAATTGAATTGATGCATAGTGATGTGATGCAACAACTTAGTTAATGAAGTGAATTTCTCTTAAACTTCATAAACTTGGAATGAGACCTTCATAACATATATTCCTCAACAAGAAAAAAATAAGAGCCTTTAATTGCTATACAAACACCTTGGGTTCTCATGATTGCTCTAGAAAGATTGCCCGAGTCTTTAATAAAAGGTGGTCATTAAAGTTTATGAAACCATTAAAGTTAATATGGCTCAACCTATACAATATGGTGTCCATTAAGTCCATTATATTATGACCACTATATTGGGCTATAAATATACAAAATTAGGTGATGAATCCATTAAGTTTGTCTCTCTAGGACCACCTAAATCACAGGGCTATGGATTTGTTTAAAGCTCAAGGCTCAACCTCACATCAAACACAACCACACTTTATAGGATGGAAATGTTGTGCATATTGAGGACTTCTATATTGACCATAATATGGTATCCACCATACTGTCTCAGTCCCTAGGCTTAAGCTTTATCCCCTTTGACAATTCAAGAACTAATTTCTTTATTAATCCTTTAGAGAGAGAATATGTCAAGTTCCTCTCTGATCTCACATACTTTAAGGACATTACTCCATTTATTTATGAGTTACTTGGCCTCACTATATGTAATGAAAATATGTCTTCTCTTGCCATTGTACATGTTATTTTTGGTAATCCTAATGGCTATTTGTGAATTACAATGTGGTTAAACTAGAACACTTAATTTACCCCCATAATAGCATATTTGCCAGTAAGTTCCTCAACCATTCAGCTTCTTAACCTGCCAACTCAAGAGCAATGAATTCATATTCCATAGTAGAGCGTGCTATACTTGTTTATTTTACAAATCTCTATAATATAACACCTCCACCCAAGGTAAAAAATCAGTAGAGCTAACTTCATTATTGTGAGATACCTAGTTTTCATCATAAAATCCTTCTAACAGAGCAAGAAATTTAACAAAATGCAAATATTAGTTCTTAGTACCTTTAAAATGCTTTGACAAGAGATAAGGTGCATTCCAATGCTCACTACACGAGTTATGAGTATAATGACTTAATTTACCAATAACATCTATGTCAAGTCTAGAATAATTCATGAGCAATGTAACACTTCCTATAATTTTAGCATACTTGAGTTGTAAAATACCATAGCCTTTGTTCTTCTTTAAGACTAGGGAATAAAGTTTTTATTTAGAGATATGCTAGAATCATCGGGAGTTCTCACAATCATAAAATTAAAGCAATCAAACTCTTTCAACATTTTCTCAATATAATATGATTGACATAAAGAGAAGCCATTTTAAATTTTTTCTCATTTTAATACTAGGAATCATATTAGCTTCTCCTAAATCTTTCATATCAAATTGAGAAGACAAAAACATTTTAGTCCCATTGAACATACCCACTTTATTACTAAAAATAATCATATCATCAATATAAAGGCATATAATCACCTAATATGATCCAATCATTTTTTCATAAACACTATAATCGTGTGAATTTATGATATATCCATTTCTCACTAAAGTTCAATCAAACTTCACATACCATTGTTTAAAAGCTTGTTTAAGATCATAAAAGGACTTTTTAAGCTTACGCACCTAGTTCTCCTAACGAGGTTCCATATATATTTCTTCCTCTAAGTCACTAATAAGATATGTTATTTCATTATCCATTTGACGTACTAATAGCGATAAATGGACATAAGGGTGATAAGAGTTATAATAAAAGCAATTTTGTTCACAAAAGAGTAGGTTTCAAAATAATTGATGCCTTTCTTTTAGATATAACCTATAACCACCAATTTGGCCTTAAATTTTTCTGTAGTTCCATCAAGCCTCATTTTCTTTCTAAAGATCCATTTACATATAATTGGTTTACAATCCTTAAGCAAATCAACTGATTCCCATGTATGGTTAGTCAGTATTAAATCAAGCACTTTTAACAGCTTCTTCCCAAAATCTAGCATCTATAGAAGTCACTGCCTCTTCATACGTTTTAGGATTTTCCTCAATTAAAAAGATAGAAACAATTTCCTCATTTATTCTATGAAGATCACATTTTTCAACTAAGAAAGTAAGCCAAGACAAAGGAAGACAAGCAGCGTTAAAAAGACCAACAACATTACTAGCATCATTTTTCTTTAAAAGAAATACATCTTTAAAAAATGTTGCTTCTTTACACTCATAAATATAATTATCAATAAAAAATAATGCACCATTATTTTAAACATAACCAGTAAATACACTATCAAAGGTCTTAGGCCTAATATTTGTCTTTCAAATTTTGGCAAGCTAACTTTGGCTAGGCACACATACTCTCATATTAAGGTTAGGAACAAAGCCTTTACATATATTCTCTAACTATTTTTTTAGGAATTATATTAAGAACAACATAACACACAAGAAGTACCACTTCCTATATATGATCAGACATACCAGAACTCAACAATGTAGCATTCATCATTTCCTTAAGCATTCAATTTTTTCTCTCAGCTGCGCTATTTTGTTGGGGTGAATAAAAGGCACTAAATTCACGTATTATACCATTCTTTTCACAAAAATCCTTTAGAAAGTTAATGTCACATTCTCCACCTTTATCAAACCAAAGTTTCTTGATTTTCTTGTTTATTTTATTTTCTACTTCCACTTTGTATTTTAAAAACATCATTTTGATCTCATCTTTAGACCTCAGATGTTAAATTTTAGTGTATCTTGACGAATAAGAATGACAAGAATAATTATTTTTAATTTTTAATTTAGTTTTATTAGTATTTTCTTTTAGTCTTGCTACACGTATTACATTTACTAACTCTAAATATTGTGAGTGTTGGAGTATTTCTTGCCTGAATAGGAAGTCAGAGGAGGAGCTTTTAACCTTCATCGCTAAAGACTGAATCAACGTGAGTCCCTCTAAAGAGGCATTTTTGTTAAACGTCGCTAAATACGATAAGTAATTATAAAGTTGGAATGTGGCATCTATAACAGATCAGTTCGATTGGTTATTTTCTCTCCCTGAATAATTAGTATCTCAAATATTTTTCTTCTTTGCTAGAGGTACTTGTGACTAACTAGTTAACTAACGTTTTAATATCGTTCTTTATTATTTTGCAGTTATCTAGTTGTTATTAGTGGTTTGATTTTGGATTGCTTATTTTAGATTGTCATAAGTTGGGGGTTCTGGTGGTTCTCACACATGTTTATTGCAACGCCCTTTTGTGATTTAGTATCAATCTTGCTTCTCTTGTATCTCTTCCTTGATTATTATTAGAGACGTTTAAGGGCTTATTATGCGTGTTTTCTTTAGCTTGTATTGGGTTTTAAGACAAAAGTAGCATCCTTGAGCTCTGATGAGACTAAGGGTTAGTGCTTCAATGAGTTTCAGGTTTAGAAGAAGAAAAGATGTTAATAGATTACGAATAGGTTCTTCGAACATTGGGTCCCTTACAGGGAACTCTTTAGAATTAATGGAAACTTTAGACGAGCATAAGATTCATATAGCATTCGTGCAAGAGACAAGATAGACAGGGGCTAAAGAAAAAGAGATTAATGGGTTTAAACTTTGGTATTTAGGGGGCTCGAGATGATAGAATGTGGTAGGTAGATTGGTTGCCTAGGAACTCGTATAATAGGTCCTAGGGGTAAAAAGGACAAATAATAGGATTATGTCCTTACAGATTATGGTAAAGGGCGCCGTTATAAATGTGGTGTGTGCCTATACACCTCAAGTAGGCTTGGAGGAACAACTTAAGCATCATTTTTAGGAAGACCTATATAAGTTGATTTAGTAAATACTCCTTAACGAGGGAGTTATTTTAGGAGAAGACTTTAATGGTCATATAGGAGCAATCTCAGTTGGTTACTTAAGAACTTATGGGGGTTTTGGATACGGTGAAAGGATAGTTAATGGGACCACTTTATTAGATTTCGTGGTACCATTTAAGTTGGTGATAGACAAAAATTTTTTCAAGAAAAAAGAGGAGAACCTATTGACTTTTAAGAACATAACCCTGAAGACTCAATTTGACTACTACCTTATAAGGCAGAGTGATCGATCTAGCTGCAAATTTGTAAGGTGATACCGAGTGCTTACATATCAACTCAACATGGATTGCTAGTTTTGGATCTTTTCATTAAGGTTTAGAGGGAGAAGAGAAGTCCTAAGAGGTGTACCAAAATCAGATGGTGGAATTTGAAAGGGGATATGGTGAAACTATTTAAGGATAGAGTAATTTATGGAGAAGAATGGATTTGGTACAAGATGCTAACAAGATGTGGGAGAGATTTACAACTCCTATAAGGGAATACAGCTTTAGAAACCTTAGTTATTTTTAAAGGGCCGAGGGGTAGTAAGAGGGAGTCTTGGTGGTGGAATGAAGATGTTCAAGAAAGAGTTAAGTTCAAGAAGGATGCCTATAAAGCTTTGGTGGATAGAACCACATAGGTGTAGAGAGTTAATAATAAAGAAAGGTATAAACTGGCAAAGAAAAGGGCGAGGATGATAATCTCAGAGGCTAAAAATAGAGCTTACGAAAACCTATATCATCAATTGGACACTAAAGATGGAGAAAAGGATATTTTCAAGTTGGCTAAAGCTAAGGAATGAAAAGCAAGAGATTTTAATCAAGTTCATTGTATAAAAGATGAAGTAGGGCAGGTGGTTATAATTGAAAATAACATCAAGAGAAGATGACAAAGATAATTTTATAGCCTTTTTGATGAAGGTGTAGAGGATAGCATCTTCTTAGGTGACCTTAACTCATCTGGGAGGTTTCATAATTTTACTTTCTGTCAATAGATTTCAAGGGATGAAATTAAGAAAATGTTGAGAGAAAAGAAGCATGGCAGGGTAGTAGGGCCTGATGAGATACCCATAGAGGTGTGGAAGAGCCTAGATAAAGAGGGTATTACTCTGCTGGTTCATTATGATCCTTAAGTCTGCCAAAATGTCGGACGAGTGGAGATTTAGTTTGATAATTCCTTTATACAAAAACAAAGGGGACATCTAAAGCTGTAATAATTATTTAGTCACACTATGAAGTTACAGGAAAAGGTGAATGAGAAGAGAGTGAGAAAGGATGTTTCTATCTCGGGAAACCAATTTGGCTTCATGCCAAGAAGGTCCACAACAAAAGCTTTTCATCTCCTTAGAAGGTTAATGAAATACTACAGGGAAAGACAACATAACCTGCACATGGTTTTTATTGATTTAGAGAAAACATATGATACGGTACGAAGGGAAATCTTCTGAAGGTGTTTAAAATCAAAGGTTTCCTATGACTTATATGCAAATTATTAAGGATATGTATAAAGGTGTAAAAACTAGAGTAAGGACGATAAGAGGAGATACAAGGCATTTTTCTATAGATATGAGGCTATACCAAGGCTCCTCTTTAAGCCCCTTTTTAATTACAATAGTGATTGATGAGCTCAATAATTGTTGGACCCCGATTTTTTTTTCTTACTAACAAGATTGTGCTAAATTATTTTTGAGGTTTAATTTGATTAAATTATTATGGTTAGGTATTAATTATAATGTCTTTGGGGATACAAATTTTTTTTAGGATTGATGGATTAAAAAGGAGAAATTTAGAGTAAGTTAGAAAAGCTTATGGAGTTAGTTAGAAT
>JAOQMS010044033.1:0-10906 GCA_027563885.1 Erythroxylum longipes | reverse complement strand
CTGGAAAGAGGAAGACGAAGAGAAAATTCACACTCATGCACAACGGAAATAAGTAGGACATGGAAATGGGTATTATATAAAATGAACCTTACCAGCTAAAACCGAAGAAAAGGGAGAGAAGCCTAATTTACAAAGAATACATTCGGTTAAATGGAAAATGGAGATATACAATTATGGTCTAAAATATAGTTCAATCTTCAATCAAACAACATAAAAAACATCTGAAGATAGAGAGATTGGGAGGGAAAAAAGTTTTCCATCCCACACAAATGAAACAAAAACATAGAGAGAGATGCACCAGAAAACGGATGGAGACTACGAATACAGTCGGAGAAGACGATGAATACGATCGGAGGCACAACAGACGACGGAGCAGATCAGCTTAGGTGGGAGGGGGAAGGAGACGCACCAGAGAACAGAGGACAATGAGCAGATTGGATGGAGGGGAAGACGACCGCGACTAAAATTTTAACCAAACAAAAATGACGACGTTTGGTTTTAAATCAAACGTCGTTGTATTGCTCCTGAAGCCAACAGTGGCGTTTTCTCTAATAAAACGTCACGGTTTCTCTTCCACGATGTTTTATTGAAAAAACATCGCAAAAAATTCCAAAAATTCACGACGTTTACACAAAACGTCGAGGAAAGTTCAGACTTTTTGTGATGTTTTCGAAACGTCGCCAAAAGTCCTCACAAAAAAACTTCGCAGATTCTATTAAATTTTTGTAGTGACAGCTTAGTTCTGAAGCAACTGGAGTGATATTTGAAAGGTGTACTTCAGAAATGGGTGTCTTGACTAACAGATGGACTTCCATTCCTAGTCCCTTTATCTCTTGTGAGTAATTTTATTCCCTTCTATGAACAAAAATGAAGTAGTGGAGATGAAAGAGGAGATCCAAGTGATAAACTTTTCAGGGAGACTATTGAATTTTAGTTATATCAAACGGTTTATTTGAATCAATTTCTAAAATATATTTTTACTTCCATCATCCTTATAATAATCCTTTAAGGGTTATTAAGTGATGAGAATATTCTCTTTTTTTATATATAGAAAAAGAGGAATAAAGGGTGATAGAGATTTATTAATAATGTTAGGTAATGCTCTTTTTAATTTATAACTGATCGTTTGGTGCTATAAATCGTATTGCAATAAGATATTGGTCTATATTCTTGCATGACATTATGGGTATTCACATCTAGATTTTGGGTTAAATTTGTACTATTTAGCTCTCTTAACAAATTGTCTCTAATGAATAACTCAAATGTTCCTTCAAAAATATCCTCACTAATGATGTGTCCAGCGTTTTCTTTTTTAATAAAAAGAGAACACCTGTACTTATCTGGACTAACAGTTTTATCATAATCAAAACAGAAAATAGTTGCTCTGATGAGAATCTACCTTATTAACCTTGATTTTCCATATTTTTTAGCAACCTCATAGTTGTATGATATCGTAATAAAAATAACTTTAGACCTAAACTTCTCTAAAGCAAAAACACAATCTAAGAGCTCTTTCTCCATATTTTAATTACTGCGTCAACTAAAATTTGAAGTCCTTAAAGCATAGTATATGAATTAGGGCGTCATGTCAATATTGCCTAAACAAACCGTATAACATAATTGCTAGCGTCAAACATAATAAAAAGGAAGATTCCAAGTTATTGCTTGAAAACTGAGAGCAGACATGAGAAATTATTTAAGACACCACAACAAACATAACATTTAGCGACGAAAATAAACGTCGTTAAACAATAACCAATCGCTGCAAATACTAATTTGCGACGAAAAAAATAGTCGCTGAATCCTAGTAGTAAACAATATCCGCAACGTTTTTTCAAAGTTATCACCAAAACATTTTGTTGACACAAATAATTTGTTGGTAAAAAGTATAACTAACAAGAATAATGAACGTCGTATATAGTTTTGTGCGACGGTTTTGTTTTGTAGCTAAAAGTTTTTTCGTACTAAACTATATTCGTAGGTAATTATTTTTATTGACCATTTTATTTTGGTAGGAGAATAATTTTAGCTACTAATTATCTGTTGTAGGGAAATGTTCTTAGAGACGTTTCTAGAAACATAGGTAAAAATATTTGTGACAATTCTGATTTTGGTAGCTAATAGTTTTTTGTGACGATTTTGGTTTTGTAGTAAAATACTTTTAGCTACTAATATATGGTTGTACCAAAATATTTTTAACAACGTTTTTATATACGTAGTTAATAACTTTTTGTGACGATTTTGTTTTGGTAGCTAATAGTATTTAGTGACAAAATTTAATTTTGAATTTAAATTTTATTATAATTCTTAAACACGAATTTATTTTAATTTATTACAAATTTTAAGACAGTTTGAAATATTAAAATTATTTATTTTACGATGTTAGTGAAATATTTTTTTAAATAATAATAAATTGAAATAAAATAAATATTAAAAATGGAATGTATTTTATAAAAAATAATTACGAGTCATACATAAACTAAGACTCCTCACCGTCGTCATTGCTATTGACATATGCTGAGCCTAATATTTGTTTTAACATTTTTTAAAGCTTGTTAACTTCTTTTACATTACGATTTAACTTATCTTATGTACATTGTAACTTATCTTCTGTACATCGTAATTTAGTCTTCAGTGTCTTATTTTCCTCTTGAAGTGCTATGACATATGCTGGCCATGACGAAGAGGCCCCAACAGGCCTAGGGCCATACCCAAGACCTTTGATATAGCCCGATCGTGTACCAAAGACATTGTTGCAAATGTCATCGACATTGGGCTGATTCCCCTTAGCAAATGACGTCTGCAATAACTCCTACATCTTGTCCTACAATTTAAAGAAGAAAATTGAGTTAACTAAAAAATTATTACTTACTATTACATAGAAAAATAAATTGTAATATAAATTTATTTACTTACATACATTGTGCCTCTTCAGACGTCCGGCCTTGACCTTCCTTGTAGTGTGTGTGCTTGTATAGTGTGATCCTATCACACTCTTGCCCTTGGAGTTGTGTTTGACTCTATAATATGAATTTAAAAAATTATAACCAATTAGAATTTATTTTATTAAAATAGAATAATAAATTGAAAACGTTACACTTACAAATTCTTGTCGGACAATGACAAATGATCTGGAGCCAGTGTTATGATGAGTCTTCATTTTTTCTTTCTTGGCCTTGGTTTTCTCACACTTTTCCTAAATTAAGAGAAGTAGTTATGAGATGTATAAGCATAATTAATGGAAGGAAACATAAAGAGAGGAAAAAAACAAACCTGAACCTTTGCTAAAGCCTAATAATCACACATTTCATTCTAATTTTCTTCAATCACCTATTCCGAAACATGTCTCCTTGCCTCTTCATCGGAAGGGAAAGACTGATAATATTTATGAAGTCGATATTGATGATCCTTCACCCTTTGTTTCAATAGTGAACTAACACTGTTTGAAACCTCAGGCATGTCAATATCAACGATATTGAGCTTCATTTGTGAAAACACGTATAAGTTATTATTTTAGTTATGTAAAATTGCAATACATATAATGAAATGAATTGAAATATTACCGAAACTTTGTCCCAAGTATTTTGCAGCAAGTTGTCTTCCTTCAATTGCCTGACCTGCTGAAGGCAAGGCAACTCATTCCCAACAACGACGCCTAACTCATTGGCCAATTTAGAAGCTTGGATCTTATCCATTGGGGGCTATTGCGTGGGGTCAATCATCACTGACAACTTCGTATTCTTTGCAACATTAATCTGTTACAGCTCAGCTCCTTTTGTCTTACCTCTACCTCATTTTTTGATGCCAGTATTGGAACTTGAAAAAAACTTAATGAGAAAAACACACTAAACATGTAATGAGAGCATAAATGTAAATATGTTTGGTTATCAATAATAGACTTAAAGATCCCTCGTGACTACCAGACGATGTTGGTAAAGGTTGTTGCTAACTTTCCTCATTCGATGATACAATTGCTGGTTGTTCTGTGGGAGAAACTTCATCTGCCATTACCACCCTCCTTCCTTTGTTTTTACCAGTTGCCATTGTAATGAACCTAAACAAAACATCAATAACATAAGGCAATTCTCTTGTTAACATTTTAAACAACAAAAACAATTTGTTTACAGAAATCGTCACGATCAAGATTTTGAAAATCAACATCCGCAAAAACGTAAGTGAAACATTAAAAATATGCTTATAGTCATTGTAAATTAACATAACTAAAACATCAACAACATAAGGCAATTATCTTATTAACATTTGAAATAATACAAATAATGAAACTTACATTCAGTCATCATGATCAAGATGAAGAAAATCATCATCATTAAGTACATTATCATTTGATTCTTCATCACTAACATATTCGAGCATAGTACCGTCATTGTCATTGAAGTCATCCTGAGTATATTCTTCTTCTGTTTGTAAGATAAGATAGGGTTGGGCTTCATCCAGTTGAACTATGTTGGGCTCGACATCTCTCCTATGGAATGATGATATATCTGCATCTTCTATTGGCAAAATTATCCCTACTGAGAAAACCAACAATGCAGAAAAAATCCCTACTTTATATACTAATCATCGTTTGCCTTCCATGGCTGATCTTCTGCTTTAAGGTGTTTAGTATCATCCGAACAATTTCACTTTCCTTATTATGTACATCTCATTTCCTTTTATGAAACTATTATATATATTCACATTTGATAGTTTATACTACATGTTGTTTTAAGCTTCCTTGAGTCTTGAAGATGACATGTATGACCATGGAGGCGGGAGCGATGTCACAATAGTCCATAAAGGATTAAGGAAATCAATTGTTTTGAAAAATTCGTCAATTCCAAATACTTCATCTGCTCATGCACGTATGTATGTCACTCCAATTTCAGTTCATTTAACGGTTTACTAATATGACAATATCTAACTTCTATACTGATTGTGTTTTAGGTAATAAATCTAACAACTTATTCACTGCATCCTCTACAAGTTTAGCTATAGCGGAAAAGCTGTTGCAATAGGGTGTGAAAAATGCTACACTTGAGGGAACAACTGTTACTGTTCCAATTGGTGCATTCGAATGTGCAAGGACCCTTCTGGGGAATCCAGGTATCGGGGACTCATTTACCTTTACTGACTCTTATGTTACTTGGAATCCAAATAAATAATTAAATCATTGTCAGTTAGCGAGTCAATCAACTGAGCTCACCTTTAAAGTTTATTTATTGTTGTATCTGTAATAATTTGTCAAACAACATATCTACTTCTTAGGAGTCAAGTTGAGTACTATTGAATATGGACCGTTATTGTTCTGGTTCTATGATTGTATGAATTAGGTAACTTTTAATTCAAAGTTCGTACTACTCCATATATCATATTATTATATTGAAAAAATTATTTAAAATTTTTATAACTAATTTTTTCAATGTTAGTAGATGCTAATGATAAATTAATACTATTATTTAACACTTTAAATTATTTTGTGAGTTTTTTTAATAATACGTTGTAAACATTCAAAACAAATCTCCAATAAAACATATCTTAACAATGATAGATTATAAAATGTTAGTATAATAATTTATGAAAATGTCAATCATTTAGTGACGATTTCAAGAAATCGTCACTAAATGTATACATTCAGTGACATTTTCTAGAATTCATCACTGCATGTGCACCATTTGCTGACAATTTCAAAAAATCATCACTGAATGCTTGACATTTAGTGATAATGATAAAAAATCATCGCCGAATGTGTTAGCTTTTACGACCAAATGAAACTTTCGTCACCAAATATTGACCTTTTGGTAACGCTTCAGAATATAGTCACAAAATATAGAACCTTTGGTGATGATTTTCTGGATTCGTCGCCAAATGTTTGACAAGTTATGGTGAGGTTTTCTAAAATCGTTTCCATAACATCATTTAACGACGAATATCTGACATTGTCACCCATTGTGCATCATTTAGTAACGATTTTTTTAATCGTCACTAAATATTTAGCATTTGGCAACGATTTGCTCTATAAGTCGCTAAAGGTTTTCCCTTTTGCGATGCTTTTTGTTTTCATCACTAAATGGTTAGTTTTAGTGACAAATTCTTTTAATTGTCGTAATATGTTATCTTTTGGTGATGAATTTCTTTTCATCGTAAAATAAAACATCACGAAAGGATATATTTATTGTAGTGAGAATGTAGAGTGTTATTTTCAACTTCTCATCAAAATTAAAAGGCAAATTTTTCTTCAAAAGTTTATTCAAATGGGAAACACTTTTAAAAAGGTTTTAATAAATTGCTTAAAAACTTATATGTCCAAGAAAAGAACTAAAATTTCCTTATGTTGGATAAGTTAAGGAAAAAATAAGATATATTTTTGACTTATCAACTTTGATTTCCTTTGAAGAAACAACGTTTCCTAAAGCTACATAGTGTTATGCTGTGAAAGGCAAAAAGTTTCTTTCAAATCCTATTTGCACTAAAATACAGGTAAGGACCTAATGTTTCAAAGTATATGGAAACAATCATAGCATTTCAAAACTATATGAGTCAACCCCTTAATTGACAAAACTCCTAACTCTATCAATTAAGTGCCACATTAGTACTAATATGGGTTTTTTTAAATACATTTTTCTATGTAAGGGATCCACCAGTGTCAACATGGAGTCTATGTGGTATTAATGGATCCCATATAAAAAGTAGCCTTTATCCTTAACATTTCGCTAACCCTTTATTGTCTTCTTTATACTACTCATGTAACATCCCGTTTTCATACAAAAGGTTAGAACCCTAGATTTTTGTAAATGAGAAATAGCAGTGAGAGAATAGGAAAATGCATTTCAAACTTATGCATAATATTAGCCTACATAAACGTGAATTTGATTATTTTGCATACATTACAATGACTGCACATGTACTTATTTGACATTTTCTGGGTATAAATAATTTCAATGTGATTATGATGTGAATAGTGAATGTTATGTCTTGAAAATTGATTTGATGAACTATATTATTGATTTATAATTTTTGGTGAAATTTGGGGGATTTCTGATAGTTGTGAGTAATTTTGGACTAGGAAAAATGTCAAGTAGTAGAACAATTGATTAGAATTTAGTGTCAAATGGTAGTAGAAATAACTAAAAAGTGGCATTAGGATTTAATGATAAGTGTCATTAAAAATTGGGAGATAATTGGATTAGAAATTGGAAGACAAATGGACTGATTACTAAGAGATATGTAGTAGCATGAATAAGAAGGCATTAGCATTTATTTTGGATATTAAGAGGTGAGTGTCATGACACTCACCAAGCCTTTTTTTTAACCTCCATGTTTTTAACCCACTGTGATAATATCTTGTAGAATCAACTTTATGGTCTTTCACTCTCATTTTCATTATATGCTCTATTTTCTTCTCTTCTTCATTTCATTCTTCATTTTTCTTCTCCAGCTCATGACATTTTCTCACCAACCTTCATCACATTGATTTTGTCCAACTCATTCACTTTGTTTCTCCAAGAACATGTTATCTCTTTCATCTTTTCACAAGAAAAACCTAATCTCTTCTTCATAAATGATGATGATCTTGTGATGTTTGGAAGTTAGGCTTACGTGATCTTCAACTTTGGAAACAAAACAAGTAAGTAATATGTTATTTTTCTTCTTCATGGTTTGTTAAATAGCAACTTTTATAGTGATAGTTAGAGGTTAAATGATCATAAAATGGTAATGTACAGGTGTTGAACCACGAGTGAGGCAATGAATAAATAAATGCCTTGATTTTGTATGTATATGATGATTAATGATTCATAAGATGTTGTAGAGATGGTTTAGAGACAGAATGATCCCTAAAATGGTGTAGAAAAAGTGCAGAAAATTTGATAGTAAATAGATGTTTTCATGTTTTATTTTTAATGTATAATCACATGAATGTTTGGTATTTGTTATTAGATAACCTAAAATAAGTTTAAAGCTAAAGAAAAGGAGTAGTATAGTGTCTTGAAATGAGAGGAAATTAAGGTGATTGTTTAGAAGTGAAATTGAATGTTATAATATAGTAAAATATGTGTGTGTAGAAAATATGATGAATGTGTATGGAAAACTGGAGATGTTATTAGAATAAAAGTGATTTTATGAATGCTAAAGGGATTTAAAGAAGATGAGAAATGTGTATTAAGTAAAAGTGAATGAGAAATTAGATATTTTGTGATCTTATAATGCTAGAAAAGAAATGATGAATGATTGAATTGTGGTATTAGATTAACAAGTTCTTTGATATATGAACTTAAGTGCAAGTTAGACATATAAGAAACATGCTTGGTCAAAATGAGCATGCATTATAAATTACAAATATACATATTTGTATAATTGAATGTGTATGTGATTGTGCAATTAGTAATGTATGTACAATGTGTATTGCATGAAGTTGAGACACAGGATTGAAAGTTAGCATCTAGATGTTCTAGTGGGGTGTTACAAGTTGGTATCAAAGCCCAAGTTTAGTGTCTTACATGGGTATTTTTCAAAATATGTGTCAAGGTATATGCATATTAGACATGTCATAGCATGCAGTGGCAACTGATCTCCAGTTTGAGTCGAATTTACATGAGTCACAAGCATGAGCATTCGTTAAGAGTTTGAGCTGTTAGAAGCAATGAGAAGAATGATGATCTGTCAGAGTGTAAGAAAATGAGGGTTTGAGTATATCTAGAAGTAAGAAATATTACATAGTTCGATATGATAGACAAATATTCAATGCATTGGTATTGGTGGATTTATTATTGAATATGACATCAATATTGTATTTTGGTAGTATATCCTTGAATGTGATATAGATGTGAATACATTGTTGTGGATTGATAGAGGTAATAAGAGTTATGATTCAATATAAGAATATGTCAGTGGATTTGTAATCAAAGTTCAAGATGGTTATGCTTCTATGATTTTAAATTGATTGAGAACGTATGTATGTAAGATAAAATAAATGATAGCGATATACATAAAATTCCTCGAGGTTAACTTGATTTATTATTTTGAGTGTATGTCTGATAATGTGATTACCTTGACAAGTGATATTATTAAGCACTTATGTATTATATGCTTGGAAATGGTATAGGAAGTGATCTATGACTCATTGAATACTCTTTAGTCACTTTAGTCATAGTCCCCATAGTTAAACTTATGAGATGACTCAGAGTAATGCATGAAATCATTTATAATGATCATTTGAGGATAAATTGAAAGTGTAATTGATGTTACTATGTGTGAAGAATTCGAGGAAATAGGAAGGAAACCCATGATTGTAACCAGTTCCACAAGCTTCTGTCGCGATTGTGGGAAGGTCCACCATGATTGTGGGCAGGTATAATGGGAGAAATGTTGTCTAGAATCAATTGAGATTAAGGCATCATTGGCATAAGATATTAATTGTTGACTTCTCAAAAATACAACTCTAGATAAGATGTAATGATCTTAATGGTACATGCCAAAGTATAAGAGTAAATGAATATGTTTATTGCTTCCCTAAGCTTTATTATAAAAATATTTTGATCATGTAAGTAAGATATGATAGAAATTGATCTTATTGAGATATCATAAATAGTTGAAATTAATCCTATTGAGGTTCTAAGAATGGCTGAAAAGCGATGATGAGTATAATTGACTAATAAAGAGTATATAAAGAGTAAAGATGATTGAGGAGAGAAATCTTCTTTTGATAAAGACTTTCATCTAATGATATCATGTATATCAAATGTTCCATTTCTAGGAATGAATGACTATTGAACAAATTAGAAGTGAATATTGGAGCCCCATTTCTAACTGAGACTTAGGCATAAAAAGCTAAATACGTTATAGAGAATACATGTATTTTTTTATATAAAGCAACCAACTACGTTTTAGGTTTATAAATTTGTGATGATGTTGTTGCTATTGCTAAAGGAAGTTCGGTTCACGATGTATTCTATATTTGTATATCATAAAGATACAAGTTAGATTTGACATCTGTGTTTAGAAAAGTGAGACAAGAAAATAAATTGAAATGTGTGGAGAAGCTAGTTGAATGGACATACATTAGAATACGTCGATAAGAAATCAGAAGAAATTGAATAAATGGAGAAAATCATTTGAGAAAAGAAGTCAATTGGGAGACTGAGAAAAATATGAGATAACATTACCTCATTTGAAGAATTAGTTACTTAAGAATTTCGAGAAATAGTTATAGGCACTTTGAGTTAATTGTGATATCTATTTGGGTTGACAAATGCCCTCAACAGTATTCATGGTATAAATGAATAAAGTATTCCAACTTTGCTTGGATCAATTATTGATTGTATTCATAAGATGATATATTAAATGTATTCGAAAAGAAAAGAGAATATTTTTGAAAGCTTGAGGTTTGTCTTACTTATCATGAGGGAGAAACAATTATATGCTAAGTTCAGTTAGAGTGAATCCTAATTTAATCAAATGATATGTCATATAGTATCTGAACAAGGCACATTGATAGACCAAAGAAATTAGAGGTAATGATGAAGTGAGAAACTCTGAGGAATATAAATGAGATCCAGAGTTTTTTAATTAATTGGATATTGGATATTACTAGAGGTTGTCGAAGGGTTTTATTGATCTCATCCCTTTAACAAAACTTCTGAGGGAGAATATGTCATTCAGATGGACTGATGAATGTAACAAGAGTTTTGAGGAACTAAAACACCGAATAATTACAATACCGGTGTTAGCTATTCCATCTGGATATCAAGACTAAGTAGTATATAATGATGTTTCACACCAGAGATTAGAATGTAATCTGATGCAGCATAATAAAGTGATTTTATATGCATCGAGACAATTAAAGTCTCATAAGTTGAATTATTTGACACATGATTTATAACTTGTTGTAATCGAGATTGCTTTGAAAACT
>JAOQMS010044032.1:0-10907 GCA_027563885.1 Erythroxylum longipes | reverse complement strand
TTAAAGACTCTATTCATTAAGTCCATAAAAGCTGCAGGTGCATTCATCAATCCGAAGGGCATAACTAAAAACTCAAAGTGACCATACCGTGTTTTAAAAGTAGTCTTTGACACATCAGTCTCCTTTATCTTCAACTGGTGATAACCTGATCTCAAGTCTATCTTGGAGAAGACTTGTTCCCCTTGCAATTTATCAAACAAATCATCTATGAAGCGGATATCTATTCTTTATGGTGACATGATTGAGCTTCCTATAATCCACACACATCCTCAACGACCCATCTTTCTTCTTCACAAAGAGAACTGGAGCTCCCAAAGGCGAAGAGCTCGGCCTAATGTAACCTTTCTCCAACAACTCTTCTAATTGCTCCTTAAGCTCCTTCAATTCTGCCGGAGCCATTCTATAAGGCGGAATCGATATTGGCGTTATGCCTAGAAGAAGCTCAATGGAAAATTCAATTTCCCTAGGTGGTGGTAGTCTTGGTAATTCCTCGAGAAAGACATAAGGGAATTCCCTAACCATAGGTATTTCCTCTAACTTCTTTTTATTAGCCCTCGAGTCTACCGCATAGGCCAAATATGCTTCACATCCTCTCCTCATCATCTTCTCTGCTGTTAAAGCCGAAATAATTCTAGGCGGGCTTACTTTTCTGTCTCCCATAAATACCACCTTTTTACCATTGTCCAATTCGAACTCCACTGTCTTTTGTTTACAATCCAGATGGGCATTGTACTTTTCTAAAGTGTCCATACCCAAAATTACATCTAATCCTCCCATCCTTAATGGCATTAGATCCACCACTAACTGTTCCCCTCTAATATATATCTCACAGTCTTTGTATACTTGACTAATAATAACACATTGGCCAATTGGATTAATCACCATCAAAGGAGTATCCAATGAGCTCAATTCTCTACCACACACAGTTCTACTTGATGACACAAATGAATGGGTAGAACCTGGATCAATCAAAACATCAATAATGAGCCCTCTCAGTCCCCAACCCAGGAGTCGCCTGTTCTGCAGGAGCAAGTGCCTTCGTTAGATCCAAGGATGTTCCAAGACTTCACTCAGGCATTTGTCCAAGCTATAGGACAAATGCCACAATCTTCTACTTCGGCCTTAGTTAAGAAGGGGAAACAGTTTGATAAGTTGAGGAAGTATGGAGCAGTGGACTTCTATAGGACCACTGATCCAGAAGAAGCTGAGACATGGTTGAGAAAAACAGAACGGGTATTGGAGCAGATGGATTGCAAGGATGATGAGAAGGTGATTTATGCTGCTAGTTTACTACAGGGGGATGCTTTGTACTGGTGAGAAAGTGTGCCAGGGAGCCAGATCAAGCCGTCAGTGTTGGGATGGAAAGACTTCCTAGCCACTTATAAGAAGAAGTACCTATTTGAGGTGTATATTCAGCAGAAGCAGAGGGAATTTTTGAGTCTCACCCAGAGGGAGATGACGGTGAGTGAGTATGAGCGTCGGTTTACACAGTTATCCCGATATGTAATAGAGATGATGCTGAGTGAGGCGGCTAAGTGTCGTCGGTTTGAATCAGGATTGCACCTAGCCATCAGAGAAAAAGTAGTGGTGTAGAACTTCTGTGACTTTCAACAACTGGTTGAAGCTGCACTGAGGGTTGAAAACATTGAGAAAATAAAGAGTGTCGTGAACAAGAAGAGAAAGGGGAGAGAGCAGTTCAAGAGGGGAGGTGGTAATTCTATGCCTGAGAGGAGTGCCAAGGCCTTCCCTGGGCAATCCGAGGAGAGGAGCAGTGGTGCAAGTAGATCGAGACAGATGAGGAATATTTCTCAGTAAGCCTCTACAGCGGGTGGCAACAAAAGGGGAGAGGGAAATGCATTGTCCATCCCCAGATGTGATCACTGAGGGAAACTCCATAGAGGGGAGTGCTATAGATTGACAGGAGCTTGTTTCAACTGTGGGGAAAAAGGGCACATGGCTAGAGAGTGCCCTCAGCATGCAAGATAGGAGAAAACTCAGATACAAGGTTCAAAGAGAACTGAGACTGTGGGACACAAGCATACAACTGAAGTGGGCATAATTGAGTGTTATGTTGTGATGGATAAATTACATGAAAGGTTCTTTGTGATGACATCTTGGTAAATATGAGTTTTGGGTTTCAACTTGTTAAGTATTGAATTGTTATAAATATAAGTAATTATGCTTGAATATGTGGCTCAATGCTAATGAATATAAATGTATAAGCCACTGAGCTTCGTAGCTCACCCTAATTACCGTCCACTCCTCAAGTGCAAGTCGAGAAGATCAGTGATCCTTGCAAGGCATTTGGAATTCCAAGATAGCTAGAAGTCTTTTGTACTAAGTTAGTGAACATTTTTGGATAGCTTTATAGGCATGTCAAACATGAGCATCCTTTTGTATTTTGTATTAAGATGATGTGTATGTTGACTTGTAACAAACTTTCACTGTGTTAAAAATGAGAAAGTAAAATTGAATTCCTTTCCATGTCTGATTTTGTTATATTTGAAGATTGGGATAATGAAACGTATATGTGCATGTTCTTCTCTGTTCAAATTTCCAAGGTTGTTTATACTAGAATAACATGTTAGAATTGGAGAGACTGTGTTCTGAACGTAAAGGAAAAATACAGCGGAAGAGTATCGTCTGTGCTGACATCACACACAGACGCAAAAGAAAATATAGAGGAAGAGTATCGTTTGTGATGACATCACACACAGACGCAAAGGAAAAAACACAGATAAAAGGAATCGTCTGTGCTGACGTCACACACAGATGCAAAAGAAAATATAGAGGAAGAGTATCGTCTGTGATGACGTCACACACAGATGCAAATAAGAGGCAGACGCAAATGAAAGGTAGACGCAAATAAGAGGCAGACGCAAATGAGAGGCAGATGCAAATGAAAGGCAGACGCAAATGAGAGGCAGACGTAAATGAGGGGCAGACGCAAATGAAAGACAAACGATAAAACACAGACGATAGGAGGTCAAACCCAGACGATAAAAGTCAAAGATAGACGATAAAATATAGACGATAGGAGGTCAAAACCAGACGATAAAAAGTCAAAGACAGACAATAAAACACATACGATAGGAGGTCAAACCCAGACGATAAAATTCAAAGACAGACGATAAAACACAGACGATAGGCCAAACACAGAAGAAGAAGTTAAGAAGTTATGCTAATTGACCCGAAGCATGTTCATATGCAAATTAGGGACTCACCAATGCTATCCTTCGACATATTTGGGCTGGAATGGAGATGAGCCAAAAGGGGTTAGTTTGAATGCAAGTGGTTGCGTAAAAATATTGGTATTCGAATGAGATAGTCGGGCTCCGGAAACGGGGTCCGACATGATTAATTCCCTATCTCTAAGGTCTCAAAAACATATACCTTCTTCCTTCGAATAAATGGGAAATGGGGCACGAAATGTTGCTGCCAAATTGCATTTACCTTCAATGGAGACTTGAAGGCGCAATTCATTGTTCAATTTCTAAGCTGCCATCTTCTTTGGTGCCATTATACAATTAAAATTTGCAAAAGTAAGAGAGAAAGGGATGAGCTCGTTTTTTAAAGAGAGAAAAAAAATCTTACCCAAATCCTTGTAATTTGGAATGATTAATGCATTATAAGAGTAAAGGATTAAAAGATTTATGAAAAGAGATGAAGAAAATACCAATAATCTAGTAGAAGATTAAGGATTTTAGAGAGTGGGAGAAGAGTTTTCATAGATTAAAGAGAAAAGGTGTGAAAATTTTAAGAGAAAAAAGGGGAGGGAATTTTAAAATTTCCCTCGGATGGGATTATCATTACCACAATCATGGGTTCTCTCTTCAAAAAGTTTCTAGAGAGATTTCCCACGGTTGTGGGAATCACACAAATCCCACAGTCATGGGTTTTCTCTAAACACTTTCTAGAGAGAATTTCCATAGTCATGAGAATCACACCGATTCCTACGATCGTGGGTTGCTGTAATTCTTTCACTTCTAAACCTTCTTCCAAGCCTAGCATGCATTCTCAATGATCCCACAACCTACAAACACATTAAAATAATATTATCAACAAGAATTTTGAAGAGAAAACAAGTTAAAATTCAAACAAAATCCAAATAAACATTAATCAAACTCAAATCAAACACAATCATAACTAAATAAAACAAACAAACAAATTGACAAAGAAAATCAAACGAAAATAGAATTCCATGGGTTGCCTCCCATGTAGTGCTTCTTTTAACCTTTGTAGCTCGACCCTCTTCTTTCATTAGAAACTTAGCCAGGATCAATTATGAGTGGCCTGCTTCCACCCTTTTCATTCAACCTCAGTTTTGTAGATTTTAGGTAAGCTACAAATTACAAAATAATCAAAATGACAATATGGATAATATTATGAAAACTAATAAACTCAATAATGTCTTTTTTCTGAGTAAGCTGTCAACATAACAGGGAATGACAAAACTCCCTAAATCTTCCATTAAATCCAACAGTTTGTCTTGTACGAAGGTGAGTTGCTCTCTTTCTTCCTTAATCACTTTCGTCTCCTCTGCTTCTTCTACTTCCCGAATTGAGACTTTCATAACTTCTTCAAACTCGATGTCTATTGTCATCTATTGTTCATCCTTTTATTCTTCAGAATATTCAAACACATCAATTACCCTGAATAAGCTACTATCCTTCAGATTCATAAATGTATCATTCATGTTGAATGTCTCTTGATCATCATTAACCCAAAAGATAGAGTTCTTTTCATGAACATCTACCCATGGTTTTTTGATGTTCACATATGGTATATCAAGAACTGGCGAATAATAGGGAGGGTTTTCATCCTTTTTTTCATCCTCTTTCTTGATTTCTTAGTCTTCTATAAAGTAAGGTTTAGTATGGTCTTCCACTAGTTCTTCTTGTTTGTCCCCATTTCTAAGTGTGATAGCCTCGTTTTGCTCTCATTGATCTAATTCCATATTGCTCAAAGAGTCTTCCACACTTCTCTTACAAAATTCATGGGAAAGCTGTCTTACTTAAATCTTTAGGTTGTGAATAAAAACAGCATGATTTTCAAAAACTTGATCAAACTTCTCTTCCAATCTCTTCTGACTTTCCGCTTGGATGAAAAACATCCTCTTCTATTTCTCTTCCATTTCTTTTAGCTTAGCCAGGATTTTGTCCAATTTGGAATCCTTTGAATTGGACTTAGAAATTCAAATAAGTCTTGATGTCCCATGTGAGTACTTACATCATTGGACCAAAAGAAATTTGGGTGGTTCTGCCACTCAGGAGTGTACATGTTCCAATAAGGATTAGTACTTCCCCAACCATACTACGCCTTATTGTAATTTGCAAAAGTTCCTTATTCCCTATAATAACTATCTTCCATCATTGTTCTTTCTATTTCTTCTCAGCATTTAGCTCTTCAGATGTCTCATTCCTCATTTTAAGACTTCTTAATGTGTCTTGTGATATCGGATAGTTTGTTGTTACCAAAATCTGTCGATCTTTACATGCTCCTTGTGTTCATGCACTTGCAACTACACAAGGAAAAGTATTAAAAACTCTTAAATCAAAGTAATCTAAATTAAACAAGATGCTAAACAATCAATCCATGGAAATGGTGCTAAAAACTTATTGAGTGAATTTCGCAAAACAATCTACTCTTTTTTCACTCAAAAACTTCAAATATATGGGTTATGACTTGTAGTTAGAAAGTGGATATTGACCCCACAGGGATTGATTCCTAGACACCACTTAATTCAAATTACACTTTGTTTAAGAAATGAAATTGTTTAATGAAAATAACCTAAAAAATTAAATTAAAATTGAAAGACTAACAATAAACAATAGACAATACCAAAATGCCGAAAATGGGAATTCAAGGTTTTAATGACTAGAGATCACTTTCTCCTTATCTTATCTCCTTCTTATTTTATTAATCGAATTTTGTCTATCATAAGATGTCAAATTATATTAACTACCCTCTCTCAAGGTATAATTAGTTGTCCCTAATAAAATTAAATGAAGTTGATTAAGCGATCTTTCAACCTACCCAATCATTCCACCAGTTTAACTAGTTATTAAGCTATCCTATAGGTGATCAATTAAATTAGCCGAGAACTCTCTTTTAACTAATCAATTAATGTGATGATTGTAAGTCTACAGGTTATCAATTCTTGTTATACAATCTTACAAAAATAACCTAACTCAATCTCTCAAATTATTGTAAAACACACACTAATCCCTTCCTCGAGGCATCACTATACACTATGTATCCATCACTACTGGAAGGCAAAGTCAAAATTGGTGTAGTTGTGAGCCTATTCTTCAATTCCTAAAAAATATTTTAGCACTCCTCTGTCTAAGCAAACTTCTAATTCTTCCTTATCAATTTGGAAAGTGGAGCTGCTGTCATAGAAAATACCTCCATAAACCTTCTATAATACTCGGCTAAGCCCAAGAAACTTCTCACTTCAGCTACATTTTTAAGTGCTTCCTATTTCACAACTGCTTCTATCTTCCTCAAATCCATATGTACTCCTTGCTCTGAAATCACGTGTCCAAGAAATGCCACTTTCTTTATCCAAAATTCACATTTGTCAAATTTGGCATATAACTCTTCCTTCCTCAATGTCTTCAAGGCAATCCTCAAATGTTCCTCATACTCCTTGTCACTCTTGGAATAAACCAATATGTCATCAATGAAGACTATGACAAATCGGTCTAAGAAAGGCTTGAAGACTCTATTCATTTAAATGCATAAAGGCTGCATGGGCATTCTTTGATCTAACGGGCATAACTAAGAACTCAAAGTGCCTATACTGTGTTCTAAAAGCAGTCTTTGACACATCAGACTCCTTTATCCTTAACCGGTGATAACCTGATCTCAAATCTATCTTAGAAAAGACCCTTGCCCCTTGCAATTGGTCAAACAAATTATCTATGCATGGAAGCGGATATCTATTCTTGATAGTGACATGATTGAGCTTCCGATAGTCTACACACATTCTTAACGATCCATCTTTCTTCTTCACAAAAAGGATCGGAGCTCCTTAAGGAGAAGAGCTAGGCCTAATGTATCCCTTCTCCAAAAATTCTTCCAATTGCTCCTTAAGCTCCTTCAATTCCACCGGAGCCATTCTATAAGGTACAATCGATATTGGTGTAGTATCCAAAAGAAGCTCAATGGGAAACTCAATTTTCCTAGGGGTGATAATCCTGGTAATTCCTCAGGAAAGACATCCGGGAATTCTATGACCACAGGAATTTCTTCTAACTTTCCTCTGTCTGCCTTCGTGACTACCATATAGGCCAGAAATGCTTCACACCGTTTCCTTTTCATCTTCTCTGCTCTCAAAGCCGAAACAATTTTAGGCGGCCTTACTTTCCTATCCCCCATAAACACTACCATTCTACCTTCATTCAATTCGAACTCCACTGTCTTCTGTTTGTAATCCAGATGGGCGTTATACTTTTCTAACGTATTCATGCCCAGTATCACATCTAATCCCCCCCATCTTCAATGGAATTAGATCCACCACTAAGTGTTCCCCACCAATATTTACTTCACAATCTCTATAGACTTAACTAATAACAATATATTGGCCGATTGGAGTACTGACCATCAAAAAAGTATCCAATAGGCTCAGTTCTCTACCATACACAGTTCTACTTGATGAAATAAACGAATGAGTAGAACCCGGATCAATCAAAACAACAATATTATCATAAAATAATGTAACCCTACCAGTCATAACTTCTGGAGCAATTTCTGCGTCCTCTCGTGTCATTGCAAATACTCTAGGTGGTGCTTACCCCCTCGGTCTTCTTCGAGGGTTCACCTTCTTGGTAACATTAGAACTGCCCACTTCAGTTGTCGTCTTCTGTCCCCCAGTCTCAGCCCTCCTTGAAGCTTAGATATGATTTTTCTCCTATCTTGTATACTGAGGGCACTCTCTAGCCATTTGCCCTTTTTCCCCGCAGTTGAAGCAATCTCCTGTCAATTGGTGTCACTCCCTCTATGTAGTTTCCTGTAGTGATCACATTTAGGGATGGAAGACTTATCTTCTCCTCCCCTTCTGCTGCCTCCAGCTATTGAGGCCTGCTGAGAAACGATTCTCAATTGCCTAGATTTACTTGCATCGCTGCTCCTCTCCTCAAACTGCATAGGGAAAGTCCTGACACTCCTTTCTGGCATAGGAGTACCACCTCCCCTCCTGAACTATTTTCTTCCCTTTCTCTTTCTATTCACTGCACTCTTGATGTTCTCCACATTCTCGACCTTAGCGCTGCTTCAACCAGCTACTGGAAATCACAAACGTTCTGTGCCACTACCTTTTCTCTGATGGACAAATGCAATCTCGATTCAAATATACGGCACTTAGCCACCTCAGTCATCATCATCTCAGTTGCATATCGAGACAGCTACGTAAAACGACACTCATACTCGCTCACTGTCATCTCCCTCTGTGTAAGACTCAGAAATTTCCTCTGCTTTTATTGTATATACACTTTAGACAAATACTTCTTCTTATACACTGCTAAGAAATATTTCCATGCGAGCACTGATGGTTTCAACTGACTCCCTACCAATGTAGAGCATCTCCCTGTAGCAAGCTTATAGCGTACACAACTTTCTCATCATCCTCATAATCCATCTGATCCATTATCCTCTTGGTCTTTCTCAACTAAGTCTCGGCTTCTTCTAGATCTATTGTCTTACAGAAATCCACTGCTCCATACTTCCTCAGCTTGTCAAATTGCTTCTCCTTCTTAGTTAGGGCTGGAGCAAAAGTTTGTGGCATCTGGCCCATGGACTTGACAAATGCATGAGGAAATACCTGAACCATGCTCGAATCCAATGGTGTAGGCATTTACTCCTACGGACGAGGAGACTCCCTCGTTTGTGATTGAATGGGTTCACTACCTTGCCTTATAGAAGCCTCAGCATTTCCTGGGGCTACAGACTCATCAGTACTCTCCTCTATTGGTGGAGAGTCAGGTGCAATTGATCCTTGCAAAACTCTCGTGTCCTTCTACGAGGTGGCATCTTACTCCTTCAATTAAACCACTAACGATTACCTTACATTTCATTTTAATCCTATTTCTTACATGTATGTATGATATACATGTCACTTAATGCAATCAATCAATTTACAATGCAAACAATTTATCACACAGCATAACAATTCATACCACTATGCATTCTAAGCCTAGGAAAAACCTAGGCTCTGATACCAAAAGATGTTGGACCCCGTTTTCGGAGCCCAACTATCTGGAATATCAAAAGACGTGAACATATTATCCTATAAGGTTATTTTCATGGGATCTCTTTAGCCAAAAACTAGTTCTGACAGTAGAATCACAAATTGACTTCTTCAAAACAGTTGTAGCTCCATGTCTCTAGTTTATTTTAAAATAATAATCATCTTATTCGAAGCTCTACAGGTTAAGATATGATTAAAATACCAAAGTATGTTCAGTAAAACAACCAATTCATGCTCTTTCGGTCGTTTCCCTAACTTTCTCTCCATCAATATTTTTCGAATCTACCTAAATGGATAAGAAAATTTTATAGAGAGGTAGAGAAATATATTAGGAATCTATTAGTTTAATAATCATTTCATTTAGAGAACGGGTGATGAAGTTATGGATAAAAATGTCAAACTTGATTATGTCCTCAATCATATTGTACCTATCTTGGGAAAATTGGCATAACTTTAACTAGGGATATGAAATTTTGGTTGTTTTAGGATGGTTTTGAAGAGGACTTAAATATCTACAACTTTCATAAAGACCTTGAAGAGGGATTTCGCTATTTATAAGGTCAAAACATGACAAATTTGTCTTAGACGAAGTAATTAGGTCTGAAATGGATCAAAAATGGATCAAACGAATCAATCTAAGACGATCCAGACTAAGATGATTCAGACTAAGATGATCCAGACTAAGACGATTCAGTCTAAGACAATCTAGACTAAGAGGATCCAAACTAAGATGATCCAGACTAAGATGATTCAGACTGAGACGATTCAGACTATGACGATCCCTACATCCACTCTAACATCACTTTCAGTAATAATCTTCCCAATTTCACTTCTTCTAATGCAATGTCCCTCCTTAAACATTCAATTACCAAATTGATTTCATTAAACTCCCAAATCTCAACTCCATTGATTCATCACATACAACAAATTCTCATCTTTCACTATAGTTGTCCTATATGCATCCTGAACAGCATTATAAACTTATAATGATCGTATCTCCCAATCCCAACTTCCAAAAATTTCATAATTTAATTTTAGCCATTAAACACAACACTCAAATACATCATACTTGATAATTCAAAGATGCAATGCACAAACAAATGTCTCGAGAGTTCCGTGGAATGAAACAGAGAAACTGAAGTTTACGCCATGGACAAAACGAGTCCGATTTCTTAGGATCTCGTGGCCTCAAGTGGGCAGCTGAGAAAAGGCTATAGGTCATCGTGCATGTGACTAACGAAACGGGTTCCTCTCTTGCCCAATCATAAACAAATTTTATGCTCAATACAGTCAATCACAGATCCATAATCTCATGTTTCTTTTACTTTTTCTTCTTTCCTTTTATACAAATATCATAACTTTTTTCAAGGCATAACATAATCATAATTCATTGTGTATTTTCAAACATTCAAAACGATTTCAATTTTAGGTAAATCAAATGCAAGCAAACAACATACACACAGATAGGCAAGAATTTGCCCAATTACACAATAACTATGAATACATTACCCACCTAAATCTTTTGCAAAAATCCAACTAAAGGTTGTCTTTCCTTTTGCTCTTGGGTAGGATTCTTTTGGTTTCCTAAAACAACCAAGGTTCCATTCAAAACAACATTCTAATAAAATTTATAAAATTCAATAATCACAAAAATAAT
>JAOQMS010044031.1:0-10910 GCA_027563885.1 Erythroxylum longipes | reverse complement strand
TAAGAACGAATGGGAAATTGTTAAAGGTTGAAATAATATAAGGTAATAATAATGAATATTAAGTGTAAATAAAAGTTGATTAATTAAATAGTTTAAAATATAGAAGGAATTACGATTAATTATTATATGCTAATAATCATTGAAATGATCATAGATGCGTCTAAAAATCATTGAAATGAAACTAAATAAATTAGTTAAATATGATTAATATATTGATCAATTTAAATATAAGTAAGTCTCTAAAAAATGTCAATAAAGTAAAATCTTATAATTAAATCAAGTTTAGAGTTACCGGGTTAGTTAGCTTAGTTTTCGTTTACGAACTATAATTTATATACAAGTAATAAACAAATAAAATCAGAATTAAGCGATTTAATACATAATAATATAAAAAATTGACATTTTATAGAAATTTTTCTCAGTAAAGATAGTTATATAATAATGGTGTTAAAATAATAACATAATTGTATAAAAAATCTTCAATTTAATTTTAGTTTTTGTGGTAAATTTGTTAACGGTCAAAATAATATGGGGTTATAAAATTAAATATTAAGTGTAAATAAAAATTAATTATATAGAAAATTTACTTAAGTAATTACAGTTCTGGCCAAAAATAATCTAAAAGAAATTAAATAAATAAGATAAATATGATTAATATATTGGTCAATTTAAATACGGTCAGAATAATATAAGGTTATAAAAATAAATATTAAGTGTAAATAAAAATTAATTATATAGAAAAAATTACTTAAGAAAATAATCTAAACGAAATTAAATGAATAAGCTAAATATGATTACTATATTGGTCAATTTAAATATAAGTAATTCATTAAAAAATCTTAATAAAATTAAATATTATTATTACATTAAGTTTAGAGCTATGAGGTAAATTAACTTAGTTTTTTCTTTATCAACAGTAATTTGTATATAATGAATTAACAAATTAAAAAAGAATTAAGTGATTGATTTGGAAAGATTTTGAGAAAATTGTCTTCATGAAACTTACAGATTTTTCTTTTAGCTTTCCATCGATATAAAGTTTGTAGTTTTTAGAGTTTTGGATCAAAATTTATGGGAGTTTAAAGTTGGGCATGTGGCTAAGAAAAGTCCCTATCATGCAAATATTTTTAGGCTTTCGAACGGAAGTCGCTCAAAAGTCACCGTCATGTGCATGACGGTGCAATTCAACATTTTCTTGTCCATCGACATTTGAACTTCTAAAGTTAAAAACTTTTGATCCACAATTCCAAAATTTGCAAACTTTATATCAATGGAATATACTCATATTACTATTTGATTAAGGACCGAAAGTTAATATTAATTTAATATGTCATTTATAACTGTGCATTATTAATTGTTTATTGTTATCATATACACTATATAGTAATAATAACTATTTTATTAAGTACCCAATGTTAATATCAATTTTATGTGTTATTTATAACTGAACATGATTGATTGTTCATTGATATTATATTTTTAATTCTAATATTAAATTTAAATATTAATTATAATTTGTTAATTATTGTTAATTTTTATGATATAATAAACTCTTAATTTAACCATTCATATTTGTTAGGAGACAAAAAAAACAATGATATTTACATAAGATATCTAGCAAAAGAAAAAATATTTTGCGACTCAAAAGGCAAAATTAATTGAGTATTTAATTTAATTTATATTTTTTTGAGATGAATATAAGTAATAATTTCGAAATAAAATGTTTTTTTAGTTTTTGTTTTCTACTCTAAATTTTTTAATGAAAGTTAAAACATTTTAGTTATTTATGTTATCGTTGTTATATTTTTGTTATCGACAATAATTAAATATTACAAAATTTTAAAGATTAATTATTTCATTAATTGTATCCTTTATGATTAACAATATTTTATTAAAAAGGAGGGTTGAAAGCAAAATTAGAATTTGAAATTTAGCTGGTTTGTCAGATAATTTAATGTTAACACGAACGTCACCATATTTTCTTAAGCTCCTCTAATTTTAAGACTTCTTTAGACAAATTGTGCAAATTCACTGTACCCCAAAGTAACCGTCGTGCAACTTTTGTTTAACATCTCAAAAGTCACCGTCGTGCTTTTATACGAGGGTGCTTTTCTACTTAACTCAAAAGTCACCGCCGTGCATATGCATGACAGTGCAATTCAACATCTTCTTGTCCACCGACATCTGAACTTCAAAAGTCAATAACTTTTGATCTAGATTTCAAAATTTGCAAACTTTATGAACAACTTTCACGAAATTGTACCATCTTACAATTCTTGAGAAGAAATTTCCAAGATTTCATTTTTCAAAATCCAAAACTTTAATTTTTAATTTAGTCCATTTCACTTAACTCATTCACCAGAAATTCAGACCATTAATAAAAATGCAAATTTAACCAAGTTTCATCGAAATAACAAAAAAACATAAAACAATAATATAAGAAAAAGTGTGCATCATTAGAGCTGCAGAGAAAAAGGTACCCAAATAAATGAATTTTAAAGCGACATGATTGGAACCTACCAAAATTTTACCGAAGGGATGGCTCCTCGTTTCATCCAAGAAGGCATTACTCATTACATTTTTAAGAAACGATGGAGGCATTAAATGCGAAATGTTTGCTATAGTCATCTAGATAAAGAAAGAGTACATTTATACTCAGCTTGAAACTGACGAGAGTCAAAGATTAATTAAGAGTCTTGGTTAACTAGTTTTATGTTAAGCAAACATAGTTTTGATTTTCTCAAACATTTCACTTGCATATGTTGTCCCCAAGAAACCATTGAAAACATGATAAATGGAAGACATAAATATGATAAACGGAGCATATATTTTAACAGTAGACTACACTGCACCGATGAGACTGTTTGATTAACTTTTCACTGTAGATTCACTTTTATGATTTTTTCTTCCAGAATATGATTGAATTGAGGGAGGGAAGGGGACTTGATATGATGTATAGGCACGTACTTTTTGGATGTAGGGAATAATCATTTCATGAATCAATTTTGCCTTTCAATCAATATGCAGGCAGCTACAATTTATATTTAGTAATTTCTCAGTTGACTAGCATCAACATTTTAGTCTCAAGACCTCTTTTATAGGAGTGCAGATTTTAGGTCGACACGTTTCTCCGTGAAAATGAAGAAAACAAATCTAATTACTGTGAGATTTTGCTGACTTCTGACTCGATCACTCTTGATATTTGTGTCAGGTAATTTAATCATATCAGGTATTAAATCATTAAGACCTCATTTATAACACTGCATGGCTAAAACGACGACGTATTTTTTGGAAGATTATCTTTTGTTATCTGTACTGATGTTGGGTTGATAGTTTTTGTTGTCCGTTCAAGGTCAAGACACCAGAATTTGCTACCTTTCACATACAATGGGTTTTAATTAAATCAATAGTTCATTAGCTGAAAATGTCTGAAAACAACTTTTTATTTATGTCTGCAAGAATACAAAATTAAAAACAAGAATGAATCATATTAATAGTTGTCATCAAAATCTATAACAACAATGCTAAAAAAAAATTGGTGAAGATTGTGGCAAACAATCCTATGTTGTAGAGGATATGTCTTATACGGAACTTATCTCAAATTGAACTCCATAAAACCCATCTCCATTTTACATAACTTTAACACAACAAACCAGCTTGACAAAAATTGCATGGAGACAATTGGAAGAAGAAACAAACCAAGCCATCAAATAGCTAGTCGCGATTACCATCCTCAACGACATCAGCTAAATTCCAGCACCATGGACATTTAAACTCTCAACAATTCAGTCTAAATCTAAGCAATGACAAAATTTCACAATATTTTGCATCTGAGCAAATTATAGAAAATGAGGACATAGCTTCCCTAACCACCAAAGCCCCATCTACACAAGGAGAATCGTAAGCAATTATCAAATGTTGGTGCGTAGTACAACACGGGTAGAATAAAGAAAGATGTCTAATTTGCGGTTAGAGATACAAAGAAATACTTAGGTTAATGCAAGGGACTGAACCTCATTTACTAACTATTACAGTGTGGCTCTTCCCTGCTCTAGCTTTGATAATTTTATACCAACTGATTAAACAACAACTAGGAAAAATTGATCAAACAACAACTAGAAAATGAGCTACAATTAGCCACCAGGCACTTTGATGTTAGATTAACCCACTTAAAGTAGAAAGAAACTATTTAATACAAAAATCAGCAATAGAATCTATGGGAGCTTAATTGATACCTATCCAAACAGAAAAATCATCGTTCATCAAGTAAACTCTGACTCCCTCGCCGACATCACCTACTTAAAAGGTAAATATTTAATCACACAAAAACCTATAAGAACTCAAAGTTATTCTTTAGATACACTTAACTTCAGAAAAGATGAGAAGCAACTGTCCTCTGTCCGTACAATGGAGGGAATAAAATAAAATTTCTACCAGGTAAAGTAACTCATAAATGATAACGAAGTAGAAAAGAAAATCAATTGCCTTTCCCAACTGACTTGGAAAGTTTACAAATAACCACACACCTCATGTCGAAGTGCAGCTCCTTGACCCAGTTGACCCTTTTGTGCACATAATAAAAGCTTCAGGAGTTAACATTAATAGTTTGGGCCTGAACAGCAAACTCCTACAACATCAGCGCCTCCTCCTCAGCATCAAACACCAAACCCTACACATCACATAACATAATTAAAAATAAAATAAACTAAAACAATGTTGAAATTATAAAAACCGATACACGACCTATAGCATTTGACTAAATTCCTAAGCGTAAAAAAAACCTTCCTGCATGAATTGCTCGTCATCGATGGAAAGCAACCTAATATAGTCAATGAAATGAGATTCATCCAAAACAGGTTTATCATCATCTCTTAAAGAATCTACAGAAGCCTATAAAATCGTCAATAAAGCAAAGCCTAAAGAAAAAAGGCACACAGAGAAAGGAAAATGAGACCTTTAGTTGAAGCCTAAACTTCAAAGCTTCGAAGCCATTGCCAAAGTTGCAATCAACACCAAAAGTGCACTTGCGGTGATTGACGAGTATTTTTCTAGCAACCATAGTTTTTCTCTCCTGAGATTGTTTGTCGGTTGCGTGCTTTTGCTTTCCCTTGAAAATGCTATCTACTGACCACTGACCACCACCTTCTTTCTCAGTGGTGGAGAAGGAGATGAAGCTGAAGGAGAGATAAAGGGCTTTGTCATTGCATAAAGGTAGAACGTTCGAGAGTCTCGACATTTCGAGAGTAGACGAAGGGGATTAAATTCAGAGGCATGATATACTTAATAAATTCAAAGGCATGATACAGGAACAGGCGAAGAACTAACTGTCAAATTAAATGGACCAACGGGATGGATTTTGTGGTCGTCCATCCCGTTCGTCCTTAATATGGATACTTAATAATATAATATAAAGAAAAGGAAAAGCACACTGGAATTAGATTAGCCCAATTTCTCTGACCAAAAATGCATGCAGTATGGTGCAGAGTGGCAGTGGTAGTCATCTTTCTCTTCTTTTGGTGGCTTCCTCACATTACATACACCATCCTAAAAGCACTTTACTAGCCAACAATCTTTTCTGAATCTACTAGATAGCGTAGCAATCAGAGTCTGCAGATAATACAAATACAAAAAGCGAAGAGACAGGCTCTGTTTTTTCATTTATATTTCATTTTCTTCTTTTCAGTGAAGTGATAATGAAATGCCAATAGCATGCACCTCATAAAGGAAGAAACGGAACTTGACTCGTTCAAACACCCATCCCCCTTTTTTACTTGCCAATCCCATCATCTTTATACACACAGAATCCATATCAGATTCAGTATGGATTGAAATTTTGAATTGATACATTGCCAAATCCCTTTTTTTGGTTTGTCAAAAAATCACATTTTTTTGTATATATAACCAAGTGAGGCAATCGCATAACAGCACATGACATGACTACAACTAAGATGACAACACCTTGTCCTCTACAAAGATCTTATGAATGAAATCTCGGAATCTTTTGGAGTATAACTTAGGATCTACAGCTGAGATAGAGGTGGGATCCACTTGCAATGACTTGTATGCATGTTCTATTTTTTTAGTTATGTCATAATCTTGTAGGATGTCTATGATCCCAAAATACAACATCACTTCATTACCTCCATTACTTTCACCTCTCAACCTCCAATCCTGATTTTGATGCTCCATTTCACTCCTTCCCTTTGCCACTCTCTCCACTCTTGCCGACATGTTCACTCCTAGCCAAATAAATGGCCCTATTCACAATTACAAAGACAAAAGTAAATGAACATCAAACTCAAAAAGATAGAAACTTGTCCATCGCTCAACATTTTTTAGTAAAAATAAACATGGTTTTCTTGTTCCTATCCAGGAAAAGCAAAGACAGACCGCACCAACCACACTTCTTGTCCTTAACACACCCCACATAAGTTCAACCTTTTTAGTAATATTCCAACAGATGTGGTTGAATTCAAAGACCAAACTACCCGATTGAATTGGAAAACTAAAAAGAACCAAAGCTTTGGTCCCATCACTTAATAATAATTTCAAGTAAAGATGGATCATTATATCTAAGTTACACAGGCATATATTTGTATATCTACGTGGGATATGAGAATAATAGAGGATTATATGTATCCAACTTCACAAGTTCCTATCCAAGCATGATTGGAACAATCATCTTAGCTGTCTAAACATACTTTTTAAGTAAAATGCTTAGCCACCCTTTACACATTCATACATTCTCTCTAATATGTTAAACTACTACTTCTGTACCTTAATTTACCTGCAAACAAGGAATAGTCTTTGAGCAATAAAGGGAACAGAAACAAAGAATTTTCAACTTGGAGAAGGGAAAAAGAGGGATTGAAGGATGTCGATAAAGAGAAAGGGAAAAAGGGAAAGAAAGCAGTAAAGGAAACAAACTTACTGGTCTTTCATAACCCAGTCCATATCTAGCAGCAAGTGATAACCGCTCATGAATGTCTCATCATGATTCACATTTCCTTCTTTCGAAAAGATATCACATTAGAGAATGCTCTTATCTCACTTGCCTCAAAGTTCTTCTCTCAGTTTAAGAATATTCATGAAGAGTGAAGATATTACTTTGAATCAATGGATTAAGGCATTTACCAGAATTTATGTTCTTTGGTGACATCTTCGCCTCCTCACCAGAGTAATCATCACAAAAATGAACACCTATCAGAAGACTGTAATCCATAATTTTCTCTGCTTCCAAGAACTCATAGTCCTTATAAATTTGCCTGCCAATAGAACATGAAAAGATTATGACAAACTTTTCAATCAAAGAAATCAATGCCTCCAGAGTAGGGACAATACATCTAAAACCAGCAATGACTAATTAAAGTGCAGTAGGTTGCAATTACCACATGAGTTCTTGAAACCAAGATCGTTCTAAGTGAAACACAAAATCAAGATCAAGATCTTTTAGTGTGGTCGTCTCATCTATCTGCCCGTCGGCCTTATCAAGAGTAGACTATAAGACGAACCTTTCAGGTCATAATGTTTGTGGATACGGTACTCAAAACAGAAGAGATTGCCCATTACAATAAATCGAGTCTAGACATAATTGCATTAACAGCAGTAATTAAGATGTTGATAAGCATTTGTCGAGTACACCACTTCAATGAATATCAAACCATACCTTTTGACCTCCCACTGGTTTGACACAATGCATTCCAAAAAACTTGGTTACCAACGAGTTGTTGTACTGGCAAACATGTCGATAGTAGCTTGAAAGCATCCCAAGCAGAAACTAAACATATTAGCTGAATGGTGACAATCTATCAAATAGATAAATAAAATCAGATTGCTGTTTTAGGAGCAATAATGAACATTCATCTTCTATTTTTTGAAGATGCAAAGACCAGAGCTTGGAAATAAACCTTGACTTCAGATTTCTTCACTGTTTTTATGATGAAACAGTCATCTGGTGTAAGGTAAAAGAAGCTTCCGCTCTTACCCGGAGATGAAAACTCCCTCAGAGCATCACTTCCACAGATAGTTAACATGTAATCCGCTGGATCTACTGCAAAAAATTCCCTCAGATGTCTATAAGCCACACATTAACGAATCACCATCATAGTATGGAATATTAGATTTGACATATACATACTCAAATCTCACTCCTTCTAATTAAAAGTAGAGAATTGTCACACGATATCGTCCTAAGTTTGAATGAAAAATTACCTAAACACCACAGGACAGTAATCTTTCCACTGGAAGTCGACCGACTGATGTGGAGGAGTAGACTTTGATCCTTCGGGAGGAAACCTTGTCCAGAACTTCTCACTGGGATCGAAGTCACTCTGTTTTAAATCCCGCATTATTGAAGAATGTTTCCCCACGGAGTACCTAGAGTAACAACTTTCACATTAGCAAATAGTTATCCATATAGATCAAACAAAATGCATAATGGCTGAATGCAAAATATGAAATACCTGATACCCAATTGAAGATTAAGCATTAAATCATAATTCTTATGGCCCTTAAAAATGGTTTGGCCTGGCCTCTTAACCTCACCATTAGCAGAGCCACAGGGACTTCTCTGAGCAGTAGTAGCACATTTGGATCCTCAGGAATCCTTGTTGTCAGTGACACCATCCCTAAACAACAAATTAGAAGGTTCATTGTTGTGAACAAGATCACAGGTAATATCCCCAGGCTCGCCATCCAATTCCCATATGCAAATTCTAGTGAGAAATTTGGAATCCACAGATTGCCTCTGCCTGGCAGCTGTAATCACTACTTCCACTCCCTGCCATCTAGTCACTAACCATCTGAAGTTCTAGAGAGGCATCATTGACACAGAGGACGTGGACGAGTCTGTTGTTGAGGAGAAAGTCCAAGTGCTGGGCAATGGGGACATGTACATGGGGAGCTGCTTATTGTCCCACTAGCATCAGGGACTGGTAATCCCTCATAGTAATGGCAAGTACTTGTGGTCTGATGGTTGCATGTATGAGGGGGAGTGGAAGCTGGGCAGAGCTTGGGGTTTTGGCAAGTTCTCTTGGCCCTCTGACGCCACCTACGAGGGACACTTCAGGTTTGGTCGCATGGACCGGTTTGGCATCTTCATAGGCGTCGACGGTGACTCCTACAAAGGCAATTGGCTCTCTGACCACAAGCACAGGTTTGGCCTCAAACGCTATGCCTATGGCGATGTTTATCGAGGTTCATGGACATCCAACTTATAGGATGGACAAGTCAAGTATATTTGGAGCAATGGCAATGTCTACGTTGGTGAGTGGAACAAAGGTGTCATTCATAGTAACGACATTCTTGTTTAGAACAATGGCAATCGGTATGAAGGCTATTGGGAAAATGGTGTTCCTTAAAAACCTCACTACATGAATCGCTCATCATCGATGGGAAGCAACCTGATATGGTCAGTGAAACGAGATTCACCCAAAACGGGTTTATCATCATCTCTCAAAGAATCTACAGAAGCCCATAAAATCGTCAATAAAGCAAAGCCTAAGGAAAAAAGGCACACAGAGAAAGGAAAATGAGACCTTTAGTTGAAGCCTAAACTTTAAAGCTTCAAAGCCATTGCCAGAGTTGCAATCGACGCCAAAAGTACACTTGTGGTGACTGACGGGTATTTTTCGAGCAACCATAGTTTTTCTCTCCTGAAATTGTTTGTCGGTTGCGTGCTTTTGCTTTCCCTTGAAAACGCTATCTACTGACCACTGACCACCACCTTCTTTCTCGGTGGTGGAGAAGGAGATGAAGCCGAAGGAGAGACAAAGGGCTTTGTCAGTGCATAAAGGTAGAACGTTCGAGAGTCTTGGCATTTCGAGAGTGGACAAAGGGGATTAAATTCAGAGGCATGATATACTTAATAAATTCAAAGGCATGATACAGGAACAGGAGAAGAACCAACCGTCAAATTAAATGGACGAACGGGATGGATTTTGTGTTCGTCCATCCCGTTTGTCCTTAGTATATATACTTAATAAACTTGATTAGAAAATTGGTTTGTCACCAATGAACTCAATATTAGCTTGAGAAAAGAGATCACAATCGGATGAGGCATGTTAAATGGATGAAAGTGGTAGCAATAGAAATTGAAGAATACATACCGGTATCAATTTGGTTGTATGGTAGGATTAGTTAATTACTGCCAACAGCATTAGTATAATTCTATAATACTAGGCCGATTGGTCCTTGTTTTGCATTTTGTACTCCTTTACCTTAGCAACCTATTTATGCTTATAATGGCTTTGCCTCAACTCCTTTTGAAGAATATTTAATATATTCTTTTTCAACAAAGGAAATAGTTCAACTTGACCAAAGTTAATGAGCTTGATTCAAATTGAACAAACTTCCAACAAAGTTTGAGCATTTTTTTAAAAAAAATTGAACTAAGTTTGAATTTGAGCTTTGATTTTACAAACTAACTCGACTAAAAGTCCATATCTCATGTTACATATAAAATGACGTCATTTTATTATCAATTGGTAACCAAACTTAGGGAGTGCTTGGTTAGTTGATACGTCATTTTATTGTCAATTGGTAACCAAACTTACGCTATGTTTGGTTACTATCTCTAATATGCAGAGACAGAACAGAACGAAAAATTGGAGACAGAACAGAATAAAAATTGGAGACAGTGAGGTGTTTAGTTGTGATGGACAAAATAGAAAAAACTGTCTTCGTCTTTAGGATAGAAATATGTTTGATTACAGTAGATAGAACATAAAAACAGTATCAATGACGAAAATGCCTCTCAGTATAATATGATTGAAAATATATGATTCATTGATTATTTTATAATTATATCAATACTTATTTTAAGTGCATTTATAATTTTTAATTATGATGAAATAATTACAATATAATTAATTAAATTATTATTATTACTTAATTAATTACATTATATTTAA
>JAOQMS010044030.1:0-10911 GCA_027563885.1 Erythroxylum longipes | reverse complement strand
AGTTAGGTTTAAGGAAGCTCATTCGTGTATGTTGATTAAATGAAAATATGTATGTGTTTTTGAAGGGAATCAAGCTAGTTAAAGTCAAGAGCAAGGAGAAGAGCAAGCTTGATCTTGGAAGTGTCAAGGAAAATAGGTGGGTAATATGTTGATGCAGGGATGTCTCGAACAGATTGGGAAAGAATTGAAAAAGAATCGAGAAAGTTTGGAGAAGTTTTGTTCTTCTCGGGTAGAAAACTGGCAGCAGCTTTTAGGTAATTTTCTGGAACAATAGAGACAGAATCAGGGTTTGGTGTAGAAGGGAAATTTGTAGAACTTTTTGTGCTAATGAGTTTAGACATAATAATCCGACGATTTGGTTAAGGGAAGAGTGAGTTATGGGGGTTTTAGTGCAGGCATATCTGGCTGGGCGACAGGAAAAGTCTGGATGATGGGATAAGATTCAGTCGGGAATTTTGGATGATTGTCAAATCGGTTTTTGATAATTCTTGATTTGAATTTTTAGTTTAGGATGTGCTCTAAAACATGGATTTGGAATTTCAATCAAACGAATTCAACCTGCTTCATAGGACAGATTCTAAAACGGGCGGACAGATTCAATCTACACAGGAACAATCAACAACAACGAACAAATTCGGATTATTTTCGGAAAATAATCAGGCCCAATTGTTTTTCAGAAAAACAAAAAAAAATGCAGACAATTTCTTTACAAAATATCAAAGAGAAAACCTCTCAAAATCTGGAAATTTTTTGATAAGTTATGAATATGGTAATTAGCTAGATTTTGGGATAGCTTATAAGGAAAGTGAACCAACAAGTCAACCGGTTCATGTCCCTTCAGCTGCCCTTGAACCGAAACTAAACTCAACAATAAAACTCACCTTTAAGTCTCCAAATAACCTGAAGATGGGATACCAAAAGGCTGGTTCAACACAGTCAAACCAAAACAACAAAACAAACCAATCCGGAAATATAAAATGTCAACCGGCTAAAACAATAATACAAGCCGGACCAAATACGTCAAACATACAATATAAAGTATCAAATAGCATAAAGTAAAGTCTTAAAATGTCAATTTAAGGAGTTAAAACAACTGCCTTGCGATCACCAAATGGGCTGAAGCTAGCTTGGAACTTAGGCATTAAATCCAAGCCAACTTCACCTTGTTCTTCACTCGGATCATTGTGTTCACCTTGAGCTTCATTGTCTTAATCTTTTTCATCAAATACCATGTCTTACAAGTCCTTCAAAACTTGTGGAGATGGTCCTCCATCATCCTCTCCCTCTTGAGAGTTAGCCTCAGTAGTAGGAATTTCGGCCATAGTTTCATCTTTATAAAGTTTGAGATCACTTACATTGAAGCTATTGGAAATTTTGTAGCTCTCGGGCAGCTCCACCTTGTATGCATTGTTGTTGATCTTCTTGAGTACCTTGAATGGACCATTGGCTTAATTGCTAAGCTTTGACTTCCTCCCAAACAGATCCTTCCTCAAATGCACCCAAACTAGATCTCCCTCCTTGAACTCAACCGGCTTTTTCTTCTTTGCTAGTCTTGTATAGGCTTCATTGTGCTTCCTTATATTTTCCATCACTTGCTCATGAATCTTCACAATTTGTTCACTCCTCTTTTCGTCCACAATGCTAGAAATGGGGTTAGCTTGCACAAAAGGAGTTAAACAAAGTGGAGTTAAAGGATTAGCTCCATACACAATTTGAAATGGTGAGTACTCGGTTGACCTAGACTTAGAATAATTATATGCAAACTTGGCATGTGGTAGCATGGCATCCCAACCTTTAGTTTTTCCTCTCAAAAGACTTCTTAAAATCCCTCCTAAGGACTTATTGACAACCTCGGTTTGGCCATTTGTTTGTGGATGAAAGGCTGTGGAAAATTTCAGTTTTGTCCCTAGTTTAGCCCATAAGACTCTCCAAAAATGACTCATAAACTTCACATCCCTATCACTAACAATGCTTCTCGGCAAGCCATGCAATTTAACCACATTATGAAAATACAAATCCATCACATGTTGAGCATCATTTGATTTAGCACAAGGAATGAAATGTGCCATTTTAGAAAACCTTTCTACCACAACCATGACACTATCAAAACCCCTCCTAGTTCTCGATAAGCCTAGAACAAAATCCATACTCACATCTTCCCAAGGTTTTGTAGGTGTAGGCAAAGGTGTGTAAAGGCCGTGGGCTTGGGATGTCATCTTGGCTCTACTACAAGTATTACAACTGGCTTCTAACCTAGACACATCTCTATACATCCCTAGCCAAAAGAAGTTTAAAACGGCTAGCTCATAGGTTTTCTCTCTCCCAAGATGGCCAGCTAGTCCACCCCCATGGACTTCTCTCAAAATTACCTCCCTGAGTGAACAATTTGGCACACAACATGCACCATTTTTGAACAGAAAACCATCATGCAAAACAAAATCCCTAGATGCACCATTACACTCAATAGTCCTAGTAAGAATTGGACCGAAATCTTTATCATTCTCATATAAGCCCTTTATATCATCAAATCCTACAACACGTGCATACATTGAATTTAAAAGGAGGAATTTGCGAGACAAAGAATCCGCAACAACATTTTTAGTCCTTTTTTTATACTTAATGACAAAGTCAAACGATTGAAGAAACTCAACCCAAGTAGCATGTTTTTGGCTCAAGTTAGCTTGACTTTGGACATATTTGAATGAATCATGATCAGTGAAAAGAAAAAACGGATTGGCAAGAAGATATGGCCGAAAATGCCTAACAGCCCTAACAATTGCATAAAACTCTTTATCATATGTAGTGTATCTTTTTCTAGCATCATTGAGTTTTTCAGAAAAGAATGCAATTGGTCTACCCTCTTGGCTAAGAACAGCCCCTATGCCTACCCCACTCGCATCACATTCAAGTTCAAACGGTGCACTAAAATCAGCAAGTTTCAAAACAGGTGCCTTTGTGATCAAATTTTTAAGAGTCCTAAAAGCTAGAGTTACTTGAGGAGTCCACTTGAACTCACCCTTTTCATGCATTCGGTTATAGGAGCAGTTATAGTAATAAAATTTTTGATAAATCTCCTATAAAAAGAACAAAAGCTATGAAAGCTTCTAATTTGGAAAAGATTGCTTGGGACCGGCCAATCAATGATGGCTTGGACCTTTGAGGGATCCATTTTTATGCCATTTTGGCAAACAACAAAGCCTAAGAATGTCAAGGAATGATCACAAAAACGACACTGATCAATGTTGGCATACAAAGACTCTCTAGCTAACACATCAAACACAGATTTCAAATGTAACATATGTTCATCTAGACTTTTAGAGAAAATCAGAATATCATCAAAATATACTTCAATAAAGTGATGAAGGAAAGGTTTAAGGACCTTGTGCATAAGTCTCATGAAAGTTGATGGAGAATTGGACATCCCCATCGGCATCACCAACCACTCAAAAAGTCCCTCACGTGTTTTGAAAGTTGTTTTCCACTCATCTCCCTCTCTCACTCTAATATGATGAAATCCATTGGCAAGATCAAGTCTAGTGAAAATTGTTGCTCCATGTAGATGATCTAACATGTCGTCAAGTCTAGGAATGGGGTACCTATACTTGATCGTAATCTTGTTCATTGCCAGTGAGTTAATAACCATCTGCCACTTCCCATTTTTCTTTGGTACAACAAAGGAAGGAACTACACAAGGAGATGTAGATGGCCTTATAAACTCTCGTTCAAGCAAGTCATCAACAATAGCTCTCAATGCTTCACCCTCTTTTGGACTCATCCGGTAGGATTGTTTATATGGAATAACGACTCTCGGAATAAAATTGATTTGATGTTGTATGGTCCTCAAAGGGGGCAGCCCCAAGGAAGTTCTTTTGGGAACACAGTTGGATACAACTCAATCAACTCTTAGACAACTTGTGGGATGGGAACTCTCGGCCTCTTGTCTTCTTCCACCCCAATCAGATTAAAACTTGGCAATTCATCCCTAATTGCTTCCCTTTCTTCAACACTCAACAAAACTTGTTCATTTTCAACCTTTGTAGGTGCAACCGATTTCAATGGAGTTAGAATAAACCTCCTGCCCATGTGATCTAATATGTATGTATTTGCTCTACCTTGATGGCTAACATCACGGTGAAATAGCCAAGGCCTTCCCAAGAGCAAGTGACATGCACTCATGGGAATTACATGGCACCAAGCTTCATCATTGTAGCCACCAATTGCAAACGGTACCAAGCATCTTCTACTACCCGAATCTCATGCTTCTTATCCAACTAAGTGAGCTTGTAGGGGTTTGGAATAGGCTCAGTCTTGAGCTTCAACTTATCAACCATCTCATTTGAAACTACATTTTCACACGCTCCACTATCAACTACAACTTTACACTTCTTTCCACCGGTTATGCAAGTGGTGTGAAAAAGTGATTTTCTTCTCCAATCTTCTCCACCATTCTCACTATTTAACAATCTACAGAACACTAACATTTCAGCCTCTACCTCCTCATTGTTTGCATATTCATCCACCAACTCTTGACTCTTGGCCCCCTCTTGAAATTCCCCCAAAAGTTGATTTTCCATCTCCAATTCCACCTCTTGATCAATGGCCTCCATCTCTTGAATGGTCATGTAGCTCGGTTGGGGCATTCGGCACTAAAATGACTATAGCCTTGACACTTAAAGCATCTTAACTTGGTTTTAGGGACTGGTGGAGTTTGAGGAGTTTTTAGAGTGTAGAGTTTAGGAGTGAATTGTGTTGGTGAAATGGTGGATGGTGGCTTCGGTTGGGAAGGTGAGGCTCTTTGTGGAGTTGTTTGTGTTGTAGGAAAATTTGGCTTTATTGGTGGTGTTAGTGGGCTGGTTCTTTGTGGAAAGTTATGGCTCAGTTTGGGTAGTGTTGGCTTAGTAGATTTCAAGTTAATCTCACCCCTAAATGCAAGTCTTTTGGCTTCACTCAAAGTGTCAAAAGGATAAGTCTTCACAAAGTTTTGCAAGTCAATGTCAAGTCCCCTGACAAACCGTGTGATAACTACCTCTTCACTTTCTTCCAATCCACACTTCAAAAGGAATTGTTCAAACTCCATCACATAGTCTTTAACTTGCCTTCTATTTTGCTTCAACCCAAACATCTTATCTAACATTTGTTGCCTATGTTGAGGAGGCACAAATGTCTCTTCTAACTCAATTTTCATCCTATCCTATGTAGTAATTCTAAGCAGCCCACCTCTAAGCCTTTTCTTTTGCAAGTTATCCCACCAAAGGGTAGCATACCCCTTGAATTTCATAGCCACCAATCTGGCTTTCTTCTCCTCCAAAACCTCTTTCAATTCAAAAATGCGTTTAACGGTGTACAACCATTCACTAAACACATCGGCATCAAGTTTACCCAAAAATTCAGGAATGTCTATCTTAATGTTTAGATCATCATTCCTATCATTTCTAGGTGGAAACACATTCCTAATAGGGACCATATGGCCAGCAGCAAAATGAGGGCCTCTCCCTCTTCCTTTTGGGTCCAAACCACTAATTCTAATGCTATCATCACATTCAGGAGCACAAGAATCATTACCTCATCACCAAACTCTTCTTCTACGTAAGGGTTGGCTTGAGATGTCTCACCAGTTTTATTAAAAGTCCCCCAGGTTGCATATGCTGCCTCCTTAGCCTTGGCAGCCTGGATATCCTTCCGGAATGCATCAAACTTGTCGATTTTGACACTCATCTCATCCAACTTTGCAAAGAGCTTCTCCAGATCGTTTGGGCTCGATCCAGACATGGTTAATGATCAAAGACACGTCCCAGATATTGGATTTGATACTAAAATATGATGCAGGGACGTCTCTAACAGATTGGGAAAGATTGAAAAAGATTCGACAAAGTTTGGAGAACTTTTGTTCTTCTCAGGTAGAAAACTGGCAGCAGCTTTTAAGTCATTTTCTGGAACAATAGAGATAGAATCAAGGTTTCGTGTAGAAGGGAAATTTGTATAAATTTTTGTACTAATGAGTTTAGACACAAGAATCTGACAATTTGGTTAAGGTACGAGTGAGTTATAGGGGTTTTAGTGCAGGCATATCTGGCTGGGGGACGGGAAAAGTTTGGGCGATGGGATAAGATTCAGTCGGGAATTTTGGATGATTGTCAAATCGGTTTCTAATTATTCTTGATTTGAATTTGTAGTTTAGGATGTGCTCTAAAACATGGATTTGTAATTTCAATTAAACAAATTCAACCTACTTGACAGGAATACGAGAGCATTTAAAAATGAAGCCAAGGATATTGGAAGTGTCTGTCTCGGAGCAATCTCCCAAGTTAAGGAGAATCTAACTCAAACACTGAGAGTAGGTAATTAACTGAGTTTATTAGTCTTTTCTTGTAGGTATGACAACATATGGATTGCTATTGGTCTGTTCAAGAGTGTTTACAGTTGGTAGCGGACAGGGGTCAGTTGTTCCAACATGCTATGCACACCATAGCAGCACCTTCTTGGTAGTAGAGGCGGGTTCCCATGCTCCCAAAGGCTTATGTGCCGTAAGGATAAGCTGGCTTTTCCCTTATTGCTGGTCTGTCATTATTCTTAATATGCATAGATTGTTACATTCTGTTACCTTGGTTGTTCTTCGAATTCTGGTGAGTGCGTATAGTTGGTATCGATGTCATTCAGCATCTTGGGTGGTATATATGTATAGGTTGGTTGTGTGGCTATGTGGTATATAGGGTACAAAGGTACCTAGTGTTCTTAGTTAAGACGATAATTTTGGCCTAGGAAGAGATGTGCATCTTTGCAATCTCTTGATTTGTATATAACTCTTATTTATTATTTTATAACATTCTCTGATTTACCAAAAAAACAAAAAACAAAAAAGCAAAAAAAAAAAGAATTCAACCTGCTTCATAGGACAGATTCTAAAACGAGTGGACAAATTCAATCGACATAGGAACAATCAACAATAATGAACAAATTCGGATTATTTTTAGAAAATAATCAAACCCAATTGTTTTTCTAAAAAACAACAAAAAACCCAGACAATTTCTTGCCAAAAGATCAAAGAGAAAACCTCTCAAAATCTAGAAATTTTTTGATAAGTTATGAATATGGTAATTAGCTAGATTTTGGGATAGCTTATAAGGAAAGTGAACCAATAAGTCAACCGGTTCATGTCCCTTCAGCTGCCCCTGAACCGAAACTACACCCAACATTAAAACTCACCTTTAAGTCTCCAAATAACCTGAAGATGGAAGACCAAAAGGCTGGTTTAACACAGTCAAACCGAAACAATAAAACAAACCAATCAGAAAATATAAAATGTCAACCGGCCAAAACAATAATACAAGCCAGACCAAATACGTCGAACATACGATACAAAGTCTCAAATAGCATAAAGTAAAGTCTTAAAATGTCAATTTAAGGAGTTAAAACAACTGCCTTGTGATCACCAAATGGGCTGAAGCTAGCTTGGAACTTAAGCATTAAATCCAAGCCAACTTCACCTTGTTCTTCACTCGAATCATTATCTTCACCTTGAGCTTCATTGTCTTCATATTTTTGATCAAATCCTATAGCTTCTAAGTCCTTTAAAACTTGTGGAGATGGTCCTCCATCATATGTTTATAGTTTTGTGATGATGAGTAAAAATATTTGTGTGTATGAATGCTATAAATGTTTGTTTTGATTCATTGTGAATGTGGGAAAAATGTATAAATGTTTGTCTTGACTTATTGTGAATGTGGGAAAAACATTCTCTGAATTTATATTATGTTTATTTGTATAATAGTGTTGCTTTATGCTAAGGAAAAACAGAAAATTATAAGTATGAAAAATATGATTTTGATAAGTATGCATCTAAAATATGTTTATGTGGGTAAGAGAGATACCATTTCGTTCGTCACGTGCACGTTGCCTTAAAGCCTTCTCTCGCCTACCCGCTTGTGGCATATGAGCTTCGAAAAACGGACTCATTTTGTTCATAATGTAAACTTTGGTTTTGCCATTTCGTTTTATGGGATTCTCTCGAGCCATTTTGTTTGTGCATGCATCTTGAATCGTTGGATATGGAAGATATTTAAACAAAATTTTGTGATGATTGAATAAAAAATATGTGCTGAATTCTGTGGCAATGTGTTTTCAAATATATGTGAAAGTTTTTAATTTTGAATGTGATCTAATAAGTTTAGCATGTGGTTTATAAATATATATAGATATATATATACTTGATTGTGTGTGGTTCGTTATCACTGGCTATAAACATATTAGCCACTGAGCTTCCTAGCTCACCCCACTATTTTTCCACTCCTCAGGTGAATAAAAAGCAGATCAACAATAACCTTTGTAAAATTTCGGCAGACTCCAAGGATTTTTATCATCTGTAACTTATCTAGGTAGTTCAGAAATTATTGGCACTTAGAATCATTTCAAGCATGAGCATCCATGAAAGTATTTTACATTCTGCTACTAATGTGGTTTTTGGGATTTGTAATATAGAGTGGTGCAAAAACTCTATTAGTGAAAGTTGAGAGAAAAGTTACAGAGACTTTCATATGTATGTGTAAAATGTTATGTTCTGTGAAATGTTAATGTGGCTTGCGTGATGGCTTTTGGGATGGACTTTCTTAAGTAAAATTGTTTATATAGAAGTTGTATGTATGGAATTGAAATTTGGATTTCGGTCTTAGGGTTATAGTTACTGGTTATATATATATATAAATGTTGATAGCAGATGAACGTAAACAATGAATAAGGGTTAAAATAACATCTGAAAACTTTGAGGAATAAACTACACTGAACTAGGAAAAATTAGACAAAAGTGTCTTCATGAAAGTTGTATATCTTTTTCTTAACTTTTTAACAACATAAAGTTTGTAATTTTTGAATTTGTGGTTTGAAAGTTATGGTAGTTTGAAGTGAGTGTGTGTGACTGAGGAGTTGCAGGAAAGTCGAGATTGCGACTCGCTGAGTGAATTTTCATTCTCACGAGCGGGAGAATTTTCTCTCACGCATGTGCATTGCTTTTGACTCTCACGGGTGTGAGAATTTTCTCTCACGCCCGTGCTTTTTATTATTGTAGTCCCACAAGTGTGAGACTTAAAACTCACACCCTGACTTTTGTGAGATTTCATTAATTTTTTAATAAATACGTTTATTATTGCTATCATAGCCTTGTGCTATGTATGCTTATTATTAGTTTGCAGCTAAAAAAAGTCCTACCATGAATTCATTAATTTTATTTTTCTGTAAATTATTTATTAAAATTTTATGTCCGAATCGAGACCCGAGGCCAACATCTTTGGTATCCGAGCCCACGGTTTCTAAGGATTCCTAGGCTCAAGCTTTTGCGCAAGTGATGGGTCAGATGCCATCCACATCTACTCCATCCCCATCCATGAAAGGAAGATAATTTGATAAGCTGAGAAAGTATGGCGCCGTGGACTTTTATGGAACAACTGACCTTGAGGAAGCTGAGACTTGGTTAAGGAAGACAGAAAGAATATTGGAGCAGATGGATTGTGAAGATGAAGAAAAGATGGTGTATGTTGCGAGCTTGCTACAGGGTGATGCCTCACATTAGTGGGAAAGCGTACCAAGGAGCCAGATTAAATCGCCAATGTTAACATGGGCTAATTTCCAAGTTGCCTATAAGAAGAAGTATCTGTCCTAGGTGTACATTCAGTAGAAGCAGAGGGAGTTTTTGATCCTCACTCAGAGGAAGATGACAGTGAGTGAGTATAAGCGCAGATTTACATAGTTATCCAGATATATAGCTGAGCTGATGATGAGTGAAGTAGCTAAGTGCTGAATGCTTGAAGCAGGTTTACATTTGGCCATCAGAAAAAAATTGGTAGTGCAGAATTTTTGCGATTTTCAATAGTTGGTAGAGGCTGCCTTGAGGATTGAAAATGTGGAGACCATAAAGAGTGCATTGAATAGAAAGAGAAAGGGAAGGGAGCAACTAAGTAGGGGAGGTAGTATGCCTGTGCTAGGAAGGAGTGCCAAGACTTCCCCTACACCGTCTGAGGTTCGAAGCAGTGGCTCAAGTGGACCCTAACTGATGAGAATTATTTCTCTTCAAGCCTCGACTATAGGAGGAGGCAAAAGAGCATAGGAGAATAAGCCATCCTTTCCAAAATGTGATCATTGTGGCAAATTCCATAAAGGGGAGTGCTATCGACTGACTGGAGCTTGCTTTAATTATGGAGAGAGAGGGCACATGGCCAGAGAGTGTCCATAGTATGCTTGACAGGGGGGAACTCAGATGCAAGATTCAAAGAGGGCTGAGATCGTGGAAGCTAAGTCTGTAACTGAAGTGGGTAGTTCTAGTGTAGTCAATAAGGTAAATCCTCCAGGAAGACCAAAGGGGCAAGCACCAGCTAGAGTATTTGCAATGACGAGGGAAGAAGCAGAAGCAGCTCCAGAAGTTGTGACTGGTATAGTTAAATTATTTCATGATGTTGCCATTGTTTTAATCAATCCGGGGTCTACACATTCATTTATTTCATCAAGTATGATTTTGCATGATATAAATTTGAGTCTCCTTGATAGTCCTTTGATAGTTAGTGCCCCGATTGGTCATCATGTCATTACTGGTCATGTTTATCGAGGGTGTAAAATCCATGTTGGTGAGGTGACATTAGTGGTGGATTTAATGCCATTGGAAATGAAAGAGTTGGATGTGATTTTGGGCATGGATACCTTAGAAAAATATAGTGCCAACTTAAATTGTAAATAGAAGACAGTAAAGTTTGTGCTGGAAAAAGGCAAAAAGGTAGTGTTTGGGGGAGATAAGAGAGCAAGCCCATCTAAATTTATTTCGGCTCTAACAGCAAAGAAAATGATGAAGAAAGGTAATGAAGCATACTTGGCATATGTGGTAGACACGAAAGCAGATGAAGAAGAGTTAGAAAATATTCCAGTAGTGAAGGA
>JAOQMS010044029.1:0-10914 GCA_027563885.1 Erythroxylum longipes | reverse complement strand
CATTCCGATGCTAAATTTACATACGGGCAAGCACCGGTCGGTAAATTTAGCGACGGAATAATTCGGACGGTCGGTAAATTTTCCGTTGTTATTACTGACGGTAATGTTTTCCGTCGGTAAAATTACCTACGGTAAGAAAATTTTCTGTCGGTAATTTAGCTACGGCTGAATCTCCGACGTTTTGGACCGTCGGTTTATTCCGTCGATAATTTGGTATACCGACGGAATATTTTACAATTCCGTCGGTAATTTCCGTCTGTAATTAACTATTTTCTTGTAGTGGTCTAATCGGAACATTATATGATGAAAGGATTGAATTTACGGAAAAATCATACACGAAAAGATTAGTCAAAACCACTTTGACATTCCCAAATATTTGGGTAGCTATGATGCGTTATTAGACGCCAATCTTGATATATGATTATAAATTGTTTAATTGGATAATTAAAGATAAATTAAAAGGAGCTTTAATTTATCTAATTAGAATTAGATTTTATAATCATTGCCAACATATTTGAGAATCTAATGGGTCTCACAAATAAAATGACTTGATTAAATTAACTTTTTTCTCTTCAACCTATTCTATATGTGAGACTTAATTGTAAAGTTTGAGAAACATTATGATTAAATATGAGATATTTAATAAATAAAGATCAATATGAGATATTGAATCTTATATGGGCATAATTGGTATTTAATTAGAATTATTTGTAATTCTAATTAAAATTTAATTGAAATTAAATTTTAATTTTAATGAAATTACCGAAATGCCTGTAACCTATTATAAATAGGCTTAAGCTCTATAGAGCTGGTACTTCTTGCTTAACCCTCTCTGTAAGAGTTACAGAGTTCTCTCAACTTATTCTGTAGATACCGTTAAAGGTCGGACATTTGTGCGGTTACGGTGGATGAAACGGATCGGTTTAGAAAACAGTTCGAGAGATACGACAAGATAAAGATCAAGCTTTGAAATAAGGTACGAATTAAGTTTCTGTTTTATTATGATTTGCGTTAATCATTTTATAGAACTAAAGAGATTTCGGTTTTCGATAAATCAAAAATTGTAAAAAAGTTTCATAATTATTCTGTTGCAGTCGGGATCGAATCTTGACTTGATTTTCCAACAATGATATCAGAGTAGACTTTATTTCTATAATTTGATAAAATAATTTGCTTACAATTGATCCTGTAATTTTGAAATTGAAAAATATGAATAGTTCACATAATTGAAAAATACGAGGAGTTCATATTATAATCCAGAAATCTGAAAAGTTCATAATAGAATCCTAAAAGACTTGAAGAACATAATTGTTCTGCAAATCTGGATTTTTTAACCTAAAAAAATTATAAACCCCAAAATTGTTTTTTGTTTGAGAATCTGAAAACGAATAACTACATAACCTTTTGGAATTGCCTAGTGTTTGTTTTGGAATTGTGCTTCACCTCTACGTATGTTCTTGGTTCTTGCGTTTTGAAAACCATATCTTTGCATTTTATGCTTGTCTGTTCAATCTTTCTTGGATCTGAAATAAACAAGAGGCTTGCGATTGTAATTGCGTTTGCATTTGTATCTTGTCCCGTTGTTTTGTGCGATTACTAGAAAGTGACGAGCATCGCCCACCATTAGCAAGGGCGATGTTCACCCACAAATGCAGGTCGGCGGTGGTATGAGATGCCACTGACCGTCCAGCCTTGTTCAGCTCCATGAGATGGAAATAGTTACTGCGTTTTCGTCTGAAGGCTGGCTGGCTCTAGTGGCGATTGTGCAATTTTGTTTTGTGTATAGAGAAATCCAGACGACCCAGATCTGGACAACAAGAAGGCTCGATAGGTGTTTGTTGCTTGCGTTTGTGTGGTTGAGCGTCTGGAGAAACCTATTGTTTTGATTTTCCTTGCATTTTTCTAGTTGGATTTTCTGGTTGGGTCTTCTGGTTTGTGTTTGCATTATTGCTTGCAGGTGTTGTGATCTTTGATTGTTGACGGTCATTTGGAAGCGGCGAACGTCGCATTCTTCAGAGCCAGTGGTGATTGTCGTCACTGGTTCATCGCCTGGGTGATCGCTGTCGATGGTCGTTTGGAAGCGGCGAACGTCGCCTTCTTCAGAGCCAGTGGCGATTGTCGTCACTGGTTCATCGCCTGGGTGATCGCCGCCCACAAATGGCGATGGCGAGGATTGGAGCAGGTGAAGGCTGGCGGCGGCGCAAGTGGGGAGAATCATCTCCTCGCTGTAACTACCGACGGTTTCACGAGTCCGGTGGCCGCAAGGAGTCGACGGCGAGGTGAAGCCTAGAGATGGTTTTTGGAAACCTATGCGTGAAAGCTGATGGCGTGAGGAGGCCGCGATGGACACTGACAGCGACGTGAGACGTCACTGGCCATGGCGACACTGAGGCAGCGTCCAGCGATAAAGGAGAAGTTGATGGGGCGGTGATGACCCGACGGTTGAGGATGAAGAACAAGCAACGTGGGAAGCGTGGGAGCGGCCGTCTCCATGTTTCTGGAGAAGACGATGGGCGAGTGTAAGTCACGCGCTCACCGTCTTTTGGGACGAGCTCCAAAGAGACGTGACTGGCGCGTGCACTGCACGCCAGACACGTCCTAATCCTTGTTTAATTTGTTTTTAATGGGTCTAAAAAATTTTAATTTTATTTGAAAGAATTTAATGGAGATTTAATTCATTTATATTCCTAATAAAATTGAAAAGTGTTTTTCTAATTTTAAAAATTACTTTCAAGGGTTAATTTTATTAGGAATGTTTTGAAATATAGTTTAATTTTTCAAGGGTTTGGATTATTAAATTAAATTAAATTATCCATTCAATTCTAAAATTAAGATAATTATTTTTTAATTTGATTAAGATTAATAATTATATTGATTCATAATTAATTTTTAAAAAGTAGTTTTTAAAATTAAAATTAATTTCATTAGATTGAAATTAATTAATTAGACTTTTTAAAATTAAGAAAAATGTTTTCTTAAATGATTAAGAAAGTTGTTTCTTAATTAAATATATTTATTTCAATTTGACGGAGAAAAATTAAATACTTAATTTTTTGATTGAGATAAATTAAAATTTTAATGCACAATAATGCATTTTTTAATTTTAAATATTAATTTTGCGACGCTATCTTATTTTCATAGCAAAAGTTTGGTAGCAAAATGTTGTATATTTTGCAACGCTATAACATTTTGTGACGAAATACAGAGTAGTTGCATTTTTCCAAATATATTAACGACATTTTCCAAATAAGGTCGCTAAATATGGGCAATGCATGACAAAATGTGATTTTCTCGCAAAATGTTTCAACGGTAAAAAAATTTTAAGTGGGACAGCGTTGTTTGTTTCAGCACAAACGACGTCATACCACCTTATACAAAATCACAGTCGTGTCTTCCCCCTTCCCTCTCCTTCGTTACTCTTTTGTGTTTTCTCTTATACGAAAATGATTTTCTCCCTCTTTCTTCAATCATTCTTCTCCCGTTCTTCTCGATTTTGTCTTCTTAGCTTCCCCACAACTATCATCTCGTGGCTTTGAGTTCAAGCATGTAAGTTTTCTGATATTTCTTCTGGGTTTGTTTTTTAATGTCATATATATACCGAATCGAAAATTGTTGTGGTTGAATAGATTTCTTGAGTTGTTTGCGTTGATTGAACCTTTATATCCTTGAGTTTCCGTGTAATTGTGTTAGTAATGGTGAGGAAAGGAAACAGGAGTTATAAATGTTTGGTTTTTTCATTTAAATTTAGAACGTGTATGTGTGTGTTATCCGAAAGTAGGAGTTCTGCTATTTTTTTCCTTTCAAAATTGAAGCTCTATATTCAAAAACAAAAAATGTAGGAGTTGTGCTATTAAGAAAATGAAAAATAGGAGTTGTGCTATTAAGAAAATGAGTGAAACTATTTGTTGAATTTGTATATTTAATTTGTATTGACCTAATTTACAGTCCAATTGTTTGATTTTTTTTAATGTTTCAAGCATTCAAAAATATGTTCGTGATTGTATCAATTAGATAATTATTGGGACTTCCTATGGAATATAAAGAATTTTCTTTCCTTGTTTGTTGATTTTAAAGTTATACCTTTTAACATAATTCAAATGTTAGTTCGTTTAACTTTATGAAATGAAATTTTTGTTCAATAATCACGCAAATCATCTAACACTTATGTACAACATAAAAAAATTCTAATCTAACTATAACTCTATTTCATAATTGAAATTAAACTCTATTTGATTTCTATATTAATTATACATAAACATCAATCAAATTTGATAAATCAAAATTACAAAAGAACAATATATTTATGATCTTGATAATTGTCTCTTAGATTCAAATAAGTCATAGAATAACAACTAATCCAACACAAACACAATTACAATTTTTATTTAATTAAAAGATATTATTCCAATTAATTCTCCAAGTTATGTAATGAGTTTTTGTTCTTTCACATATCACATATTGTACCCTGCCCCTTCTTTCTCAAAAAGTTGTATACAATTAGCATTCAGTAAATCCTCTCTAAAATATTCTAAATTTTGAATCTATTATTGGTCTCTCACCACATGTCAAAGTCCCATAAATCATTCTAGCCATTTTCTCATAAAAAAGCTTTAATTCCATTAAGACAATATGTCAAATTATTCTTTAGATTCTAATAGAGAATATCTAAATGAGACGCAAATATAGAAGTTTTATTAACTACACCTATCTTGAGCTTATTAGGAGAAATATACACACTTTCAAATAGAGGCAGCTTATCTTATGTTCTAGTTTTCTTTCAAAAGCTTCTTTTACTCTTTGATTAGTAATTAGAAAAAGGTAAATAGTAAAAGGGATATTGGTGATATTTAGAATTGCTCTAAAACTTAACTATGAAATTCTCTCCTACGTAGAACTTGTGACTTGCCTTTCTGTGTCTTTGTTCTATTTTGATTCTTCTGTGTCTTCGTTCTATGTTCACCAACTCCATGGCCATACTATTTTTCAGATTATGTGTTCCTTTTTTTGCTTGGAGACAACATAAACAACTTAAGTCAACTGTATACAACTAGACATCTTCAGGTATACAAATTACTAGTAACCTTTATTATTTTATATATCGTTGTCATTTCAATTTGTTGTATATTGAATGAATAATTGGTGCATATGAAATGATGCAACACTGTTGACTGCATCTAATATTAAACATAGTTTTTTTAACGTAATATAAAACGAAAAATGCATGTAATAACTTTGTTATCTTCTTGTATTGTATAGCTAAATGGATAAGAGTTGGATGTCTCATCGAAAATGGTCAACTGAATACGTAGGAGTTAAGAGTTTCATGCCATTTGTAAACGAGCAAATGGGTGATGAATGTAGTATTCATTGTCCATGCATTGATTGCTTAAATGTGGACTTCCAAAGTCAAGATGTTCAATATAATCACTTGCTCATCCGAGGCATAGACAAATTCTATAGTCTATGACTTTATCATGGTGAACGTAAGGAAGCAAGTTGTAGTAGAAGTGTCGGTACATCTTATGATGAGAGTTTCAATAATGATGTTGATGATTGTGATGTGAATGATGATGGTGATGATGGGATTGATGAGATGTTAGACGATCGTCAGAATTATATGGAGACTATGAATGAAATAGAAATGCCTAACATAATTGGTAGTATGATAGAAGATAATTTTGGGAAGTAATTGAAACTCAGGATGACTTCAATGACAATGACGATACTTTGCTGGAATATATTAGTGATGAAGAATCAAACGATAATGGACTTAATGATGATGATTTTCTTCATCTTGATTATGATGATTGAATGTAAGTTTCATTGTTTATATTGTTTCAAATGTTAATAAGATAACTATAGGTCTTATGTTGTTGATGTTGTAATTATTTTAATTTACGATGACTATAAGCATATTTTTAATGTTTCAGTGATGTTTTTGTGTTAGTTGATTATTTTGACAAAATCTTGATCTTGACGATTTCTATAAATAAATTATTTTTGTTGTTTGAAATGTTAAGAATATAATTGTCCGATGTTCTTGATGTTTTACACAGGTTCATTATAATGGCACCTGATCGAATCAAAGGAAAGACGGCAGTAACAAGTGATGAAGTTCCTCCCTCAGAACAATCAGCAATTGCATCATCACATGAGGAAAGTCAGCAACAACAACCTTTACCAACATCGTCTAATAGTCATGAAGGATCTTCAGGTCTGTTTTTCATTACCAAACATATTTACATTTATGCTCTCCTTACATATTTAGTGTGTTTTTATCATTATGTTTTTTTCAGGTTATAATACTGGCCTCAAAAACTGAGATAGAGATATGACAAAAGGAACTGAGTTGCAACAGAAGAATATTGCAATGAATACCAAGTTGTTAGTGACGATTAATCTCACGCAAGGGCACCAAGTGGATAAGATCCAAGCTGCAAAATTGGCCAGTGAGTTGGGCGTCATCGTGACGAATGAGTTGCCTTACCTTCAGCATGTCAGGCAGTTAAAGGAAGACAACTTGCTGCAAAATGCTTTGGATAAATTTTCGATAATTTTTCAATTAATTTCATTATATGTATTGCAATTTTACTTCATTAAAATAATAACTTATCTAATATGTGTTTTCACAGATGAAGCTCAATATCGTTGATATCGACACACTTGAGGTTTCAAGCAGTGTTAGTTCACTGTTGAAACAAAGGGTGAAGAATCATTGATATTGACTTCATAAATATTATCAGTATTTCCCTTCTGATGAAGAGGCAAGGAGACATATTCCGGAACTGGTGACTGAAGAAAATTAGAATGAAATGTGCGATTATTGGGCTTTAGCGAAAGTTCAGGTAATTAGTTTTCTCTCCATATTTCCTTCCATTAATTATGTTTAAACATCTCATAATTACTTCTCTTAATTTAGGAAAAGTGTGAAAAAGCCAAGGCCAACAAAAAAAAATGAAGATTCCTCTTAATATCGGGTCCAGGTCATTTGTAGTCGTCCGAAAAGAATATGTAAGTGTAACATTTTCAATTTATTATTCTATTTTTGAATACAATAAATTCTAATTGGTTATAAATTTTTAAATTCATATTATAGAGTCAAACAAAACTCCAAGGGCAAAAGTGTGATAGGATCACACTCTACAAGCACATACACTACAAGGAAGGTCAAGGCTAGACGTCTGAAGAGGCACAAAGCAATTATATAAGTACAGATAAATTAATATTACAATTTATTTTTCTATGCAATAGTAAGTAATTATTTTTTAGTTAACTCGATTTTCTACTTTATATTGTAGGACAAGATGCAGGAGTTGTTGCAGACGTCATTGGCTGAGAGGAATCAGCTCAATGTCGATGACATTTGCAATAATGTCCTTGGTACACGATCAGGCTATATCAAGGGTCTTGGGTATGACCCTAAGTCAGTTGGTGCCTCTTCGTCCTGACCAGCATTGTTGATGGTGCTTCAAAAGGAGAACAAGACACTGAAGACTAATTTAGATCGTAATATTAAAGAAGTTAACAAGCTTAAAAAATTGGTTAAACAAATACTAGGTTCTGTATATGTTAGTAGTAGTGACTCAGATGAAGACTCTTAGCTTGTAAATGATGTATAATTTTTTTTAATAAAATCCATTCCATTTTATATTTTATTTTATTTCCATTTATTATTATTTAAAAGTTATGTCACTAAAATTAATTATAAAATGAATAATATTAATATTTCAACTGTCTTAAAAATTGTAATAAATTCATTTTTAACAATTATAATAATAATTAAATTCAAAATTAAATTTTATCATTAAATAATATTAGCTACCAAAACAAATTCGTCACAAAAGTCTTAAAATTTGTAATAAATTTAAATTAATTCTTTTTTAACAATTATAATAATTATTAAACTCAAAATTAAATTTTAGCACCAAATACTATTAGTTACCAAAAAATTTCGTCACAAAAAGTCATTACCTACGTATACAGAACGTCGTTAAAAATGTTTCACTGCAATAATATAATAGTAGCTAAAAGTATTTTGCTATTAAAATAAAATTGTCAGAAAAACCTATTAGCTACTAAAAGCTAATTCGTCACAAAAGTTTTAATCTACGTTTACAGACCGACTCTAAAAGCATTTCCCTACAATAAGAACTTAGCAGCTAAAATTACTCTGCTACTAAAATAAAATCGTCACTAAAAACAATTACTTACGAATAAACTTTCATTGCTAAAAATTTTTATCTACAAAATATAAATGTTGGACATAACTATATGCGACGTTTTTTATTATCGTCGGTTATACTTTTTAGCGACAAATTGTTTATGTTGAAAATACTTTTTAGCGACGACTTTAGGAAAATATTGCGGATGTTGTTTTACTACCGAGATTCAGCGACGATTTGGGCGATGGTATGCTTTCGTCTCACATGAGTATTTGTGACGATTTATTATTCTTTAACGACGTTAAATTTTGTCGCTAAATATCCTGTTTGTTGTAGTTTATCTACAATTATGTCGCCTGTCAAGGCAACAATCCGAGGGGCATCGACCTAACCAAGACGATGAGTGGTAAGGATTTCTGCAAGAAACATGCCATGGGAATATGCTCTTCTAGTGTGACGCGAGATATATCCTGGGGAACAGGTGCAAGAACAAGCAACTTCATGTACACGTGGTAGGCGGGGTTGTTACTAAAATTTTATAAGATTTGATAAAGTAAAAATAATCTGTTTTATCTTTTTATTTTTTATAAAAATTAAGAGTAGATTTTATTTTGTCTTATTTTATTTATTATAAGAGTTAATAATAGGCATATTTTTATTTTTCATAAGTGTGGGCTTTAAGCGTGTGCCACTCGTACCTTTGCCTAAATCCCAGGCGTTCGTGGTTGAAGAATAACAGGGTAATAAGGTGGGATCAACAGGATCGGACAGAAATTATCGAAGAAAGCGGGCCCCCCCTGATACGTCATTCTTGGCATTGGTTAGAGGAGTGGATACAAAGGAATATAAACAAATGAAGCTTACAAGGTACCACTACAGGAAACCAATACAAATCTTAGTCGATAACGGCAGTACCCATAATCTCCTGGACAGCTGGTGGTTATACCAAATATTTAACTCACAGTACGCATAAGACTCAAGCTCCAATGCCACCAAAGTTGCCAAGAGTTTAAATGGAAAATGCAAAGTGTGAGCGTCACCATACATGCACTGATAATAGTATTGATCCATTGTGATCTGGTTCTTGGGGTGTAGTAGTTAGCAACCATTAATGATGTGCTATGTAACATCAAGAAGAGGCTATATAATTCAACTAGCAAGGCAAAGTGGTGAAGCTGTCGGGAAACAGTCCAAGGGAAGCTTAAATGGTGTCAAGCAAAGGGCTGAATAAACTATTAAAAGGAACACGCGTAAGTATCTTATATATGATACAATTACTCCATGAAGCAGGAATATCAACTCGAGAACAAGAAATTGGAGGAGCAGATTCAACCATCAGAGGAATTATATACCTTGTTAGCAAAATTCGGGCGGTGTTCTAAGAACCTTGCATAATGCCACCAAGATGGGACCAGGACCACAAGATCACGTTAAATGAAGGAGAAAACCCCATAAATATTTGGCCCTATTATTACACCAGAGAACAGAATAATATCATTGACATAGCCATCTAAGAATCGCTGAGGCAAGGCTTCATAATGCACATCCTCACCCACATCACCTTTTGTGTTGGTGAGGAAGAAAGGCAATGCACAACCAACAAATGAACTAATAGGGAAGAATACCTGACATTTGTGACCTTTAGCATAGTTAGATTATAAGCCATAATAATTCTTCCATTGATATGATGCTGATAATTTGTCAATATGATCCGAGAATTCTGAAAAGACTAGGTGCTTCCTTTGAGATTATTTTCCTTGATTCTTGTTTCAAGTAAGCCAACTAACATCGGATCTTTTGTATTCAAAAAGTCAAAAATAACTTTTTACTTTTTGGAGAAATCAGTACTCTTTACATTCGAAGCTATTGTGGACATTGGGATCATTTGTTCCGGGTACTCAGAGCCTTTCCTCTAATTTTCCTCCCAGGACCCAGATCTCCTCCTATTTCTAAATAAGAATTCCTCTTTATGAGTGACACTAAATATTGAACCCCATTTTTGGAGCCCAACATTCATGCTCTGATACCACAAACTGTAAGATCCGGTTTTCGGAACCCAACATTCAGAGTCATACTTGAACACATTACCTTGTAGGGTCCTTTTGATGGAACCTTATTTGCCATCATAGGTTCATCTTCATTCTTATAACATCCCACAACTTCTTTAATTTGAATACTTGTTAAACAACAATCCATTCTTATGTTCAAATCCTTAATCGTCACCCTAAATACATCGCTCGATTTATCTCTTATTTCCATAACCAACTAAATACATTTCAAGTTCCATTCAAGCCTAAATGTACCATAAAGAAACATTGATAAGCCCACGACTTATAAAATGTACATGATTTGGGACAAAAAGCGTAACTTTCATTATGGATGTCGGATTAAGACCATTCTAGGATGGTTTCAAAGAGAATTTCGATTCCTACAACTTCCGTGAAGACCCCGAAGAGAGATTTTACCATATAGAGGGTCAAAATTTGCACATTTTTAAAACTGTCCCGAGAGTGTCCGTTTAACGGACATAATGTCCCTTCAGACGGACATAGACTAGCTTGGGAGCCATTTTTCACCTGAGAATGTCCGTTTAGCGGACATGAAGTCCCTTCAAAGGGACATACATTGGGAAGAAACACTGAAATACCCGAGAAGGTCCGTCCAACGGACATCATGTCCGTTTAACGGACAGTTACGGGTCAAATTCCACATTTCCAACTCCTATAAGCTATCATGACCCATCTTATGCATA
>JAOQMS010044028.1:0-10916 GCA_027563885.1 Erythroxylum longipes | reverse complement strand
TTCCTTCTTCTTCCTTCTCTTTTTCTTTCTCCTTGCTTCGGTGTCTCCTTCTCTCCTTCTAGGTTCTTCTACGATTTCCACTTCTTTTCTTCCTTAACACTCACGACTCTTCTCTTCTTTTGTCTTATTATCTTAAGGCAAATTTTTGAGTTTCCACTCTTTGCCCTTCCTTATTCATGAAATTCCTACTAACTCCTTTTACTTTATACCACCTTACCGAAATCCATAATATACCACATTAAACTCCAAAAATTTCTAATTCATAAATTTTAATTTATTTCCATGCTTGATAATATAATAAAATAAAAGAAAATAAAAATATAAAATCCTAAAAGCGGGATCCAACAAGATATCTACAGGGTGCCACAAACAAGGCACTTTATTTTAAAAGTGGAGATATGACACTAACGAGCTATATGGATGCTAACTTAACCAGAAATGTTGATATCAGAAGAAGCACTATAGGGTATATTTATACTCTGGAAAGTACGGCAGTGAGTTGGGTTTCTAAATGACCGTAACTAAATTAAAGAAGGGCCTATGCAGTTCGGTGCTTACCACGTTGTTCATTCGTTCTTTTCTTTATCTATTGGCAGAACTGTTCAAACTTTACATTGGTTCTTGTGTTCCATTACGATTTTTTTCAATAAAGGATATGTATGGTTTCTACAACCAGTTAATATTCATGACTTCATTCCATCAGGCAATCCTCTTTAGCATACATCTGTGTCGCAATCTTTGACTACTATTTTTAAAGACCTCAACTTTGGAGTTTATAAATTAGTCAACAAATAAATTAATATTGGCTGCCAAGGACACCTAGTGGTTCCTCATTGATGATTTTTGGACATTATTCTTATCACAAAGGTGCTAGTAGGCCTTATCCGTAAAAAGGTTCCATAACTTGACAGCTACCCTTCTGATCTGCGTCTCTGAAGACCATAAATGAACAATGTACAGTCAGTTACTTCCATCTTTCATTCCCATATGAGAGGATTGAAAGCTACTTTCTTTCACTTTTTGGATAGGAAGATGCAGCTTCTGCAATATTTAATTGCATAGTTATATGTAACTTTGGATCGCCAAATCTAAAACTTCGTATTGCAGAATTTTTAGAGGACGCTTCTAGACTTTTGTTTATGAACTTGAACACAGGTCATTGCAACTTTTTAAGAGAAAGATGGTCTCTACCACCAATTGTATATATTCCTGGGAAACAAGTCGAATCAATTTCTATAAAGAAAAAAAGAAAACTTCTAAAGATACAAAGGAATAACACGTGAAGATTTCAAGAATGAAAATCAACAACTATTGAAAAGATTTGTCATGTGATAAGGAATTGCAGCGTTTAGGCATGAAGACGTAATGGGTAGTGTTTTCTGATTCCTCACAAATGCTTTCTTGTGATACCCCCACCCTATGATGTTGTTATATGTTCATTTATGAGCAAGAGCTACTTAAACAATCTTATTTAATTTTTTATTAAGAGACAATGATCATCTTCTTATACATTTTGACGCGAGTTACCATTAAAATGATCCTCTGTTCTAAATTCTTTTCAATTGAATTAATCTTATTTCTTAAAAATATTTTATAGATTACATCGTACCTGATCTTTTAGTAACACTCTAAAGTAAAAAACACTTAATTTAATTTTTAAGAATCAGACGAAAATCATAAGGGTATATCATGAGGTTTATATTGTTGGGTTTGTCATAGTTGCATGCATCACATGTATGATAATGCAGCAGAGTGTCGGAATCAAGATTCCGACACCATGACAACTCGAAAATTACATAATCAAACATGTATGCATGGATATGTAAAAGAACATGAAATATAAAACTTTTTACCTTATGTTTTTCCTCCTTTCTTATTTCTTCTCCTTGTTTTGGTTGTTGTAAACACCAAATCCTCCCTTGATTACCCAAGAACATGCAAAGAAGATGAAGAAACAATGTATAAGGGTAATTTGAGCACCAAACTAGATAAGTTCTAGTAGATGCTCAAAATGATGAAAGATAGATTAAGAACCTTGTTGCATGCACTTTGATTCATGCAACAATTGCATAAATATTAAGAACAAGGTTCTTGATACCTCTGTCTCTCACTCTAGAACTCTTCTAGAGCCCTTATCTTTTACTTGAGTGTGTAAGAAGTGACAAAAACTTGTGTACATAAGTGAAGAACTCACTTATGTACCATTTCATGCCCTTTGTCATGATCGTGGCCAGCTGGGCTCGCCTTAGGCCATGATCATGCTAGATTAAGAACCTTGTTGCATGCACTTTGATTCCTACAACAATTGCATAAATATCAAGAACAAGGTTCTTGATACCTCTGTCTCTCACCCTAGAACTCTTCTAAAGCCCTTATCTTTTACTTGAGTGTGTAAGAAGTGGCAAAAACTTGTGTACATAAGTGAAGAACTCACTTATGTACCATTTCGTGCCCTCTGTCATAATCGTGGCCAACTGGGCTCCCCTTAGGCCACGATCATGCTTAAATTTAGCCATACACACTATGTTTTTCATCCGATCTTTTATGCATGTGACCCTTAAGTTCCAAGTTTTTTTAGGCACTTGAATTAACTCTTAATTCAATCAAATCATGAACGGTTTCATGATGTCAATTTGCCGAAATATATAAGTGGATTAACTCACGAACTCTTTGATAGTTAATTATCTAACTTATGAACCTTTCCATAGATAATTACCGTGTAATTCGTTGTTTCACCAAACTATACCCCATTTGGTTCGGAGTATGGCCTATGTGTCAACTCCTACTAAATTGACTACATCATACATAGTCCAAGTGATATTAGTTCTTGTCTTGGGATCTCATTACTCTATATGTCATTGAAGACTCTCTTTATGACACATAATTGCTCTGGCCAAAGACTCCTGAGTAATGATCCCGAAAAGAGGTCATAGGTATCATCTCCTTCTATCAGGAGTGGTGAATCCTTCATTGCTACCTAATTACCTTCGAATACAAATAGCTATACCCAATCACTACTGTAAGATCGACCTCGTCTTGAGGTAACAAGGAATGATGTCAAAGCACAGGATTTGTATCTAAGATATCCTTGAGTACCTTAAGTCTAAGGATATTTGCACCATTTCTATGATGAGATTAGTCATTAACATTCGATAAATCATTCATATGATAATCTCATAACGGGTCATCTGATGTACTTACTACTCTTAGTAAGCATCCACATGTTAACTCTAAACAACTCATGCTTACAGTTTTTTAGATCCACTGCTTGATCAAATCAATGAGTATAACATGTGCTAGTCTGTCTGGATTAATAATTTCCTACCTTATTAATCCTATGACTAGGGATTATTTAGATACTAACATAATTGCACATGATAGGAATCTCATTATAATGATCTCATCATGGTTTCCTTCATGTTATGTTTTATATCATGGACTTCATTAATTTGATTTAAGATCAATATCAATTCATACATAAACAAATATCAAATCAATAAAAAATTTCATTCGCTTTATTAATCAAAATAAAATTTGTACAAAAGTGCTAAAGGTTACTGCCTTTAAAGAACTACTCTAATAATCTCCCACTTGCATTAAATCCAATCACCTTTTGTATCTAATACCATAGGTGAATACAAAAGAATCAAATTTTATTTATTAAAGTGGCTTAGTCAAAGGATCAGTAATGTTCTGATCTGTGGGCACTCTCTCAATATTCATTCACATCAACTCTATCAATTATTTCCCTGATCAGGTGATATCTCTTGAGTACGTGCTTGGACCTCTGATGAGACCGTGGTTCCTCGGCTTGTGCAATAGCCCGATTGTTGTCACAATACAACAATATTGAGTCTACTATGCTAGGAACCACTCCAAGTTACATAACAAACTTCTTGATCCAAACAGCTTCTTTTGTCGCTTTCGTAACTGCAATGTAATCTAACTCGGTGATCAAATCTGCAGTCATCTCTTGTTTGGATCTCTTCCAACTGACTACTCCACCATTCAGTGTGAAAACATAACTTGACTGAGATTTGGAGTCATCCTGGTCAGATTGAAAATTGGTATCTGTATGCCTGCTCACTACAAGATCTCCATTTTCATATATCAAGAATACATCCTTAGTCCTTCTCAAGTATTTTAAGATATTCTTGATAGCCACCTAGTGACCATCAACAGGATCCGATTGATATCTGCTCATAACACTTAGAGCATACAATATATCAGGTCTTGTACATAACATAGCATACCTGATTGATCCTACTACCAAAGCAAACGAGATCATACTTATGCGAGTTCTCTCATCTTGTGTCTTGGGAGACATAGATTTCGAGAGTTTTATCCTATGAGTTATGGTAAGAAACCCTCTCTTTGACTGCTCTATGCTAAACCATTTAGCACTTTGTCTATGTATGTTGACTGTGAAAGACCTAGCAACTTCCTTGATCTATCTCTATAGATCTTTATTCCCAATATATAAGTTGCTTCTCTAAGGTCTTTCATGGAAAAATTTTAGGACAACCAAATTTTAACTGATTGCAAACTTGAGACATTATTTCCTATTAGTAATATGTCATCCACATATAACACAAGGAATATGATGGCACTCCCACTAATCTTCTTGTCCACACAAGGTTCATCAGGATTTTGTGAGAAACCAAACTCTTTGATTATGTCATCAAATCGGATGTTCCAACTCCTAGATGCTTGCTTCAATCTATAAATAGATTTCTGAAGCTTGCATACCTTTCTGCCATTTTGGGATACGAAGCCCTCAAGTTGTATCATATATACATCCTCAACTAGGTTTCCATTTAGGAAAGTCGTGTTCACATCCATCTGCCATATTTCATAATCATAATGAGTAGCAATGGCTAGGAGTATTCTAATGAATTTAAGCATATCTACAGGGCTAAATGTCTCGTCATAGTCAACTTCTTATCTTTGACGATAACCTTTAGTGACTAGCCTCGCTTTATTGGTAATTACATTACGTTCTATGTCAATTTTCTTTTGAAAATCCACTTGCACCCTATGGGTTTTAACCCTTCGGGTGGGTCAACCAAAGTACATACTTGGTTTCATACATGGAATCTACTTTAGACATTATATCTTAGAGCCATTTTTCAGATTCTGAACCCTTCAGAGCTTCTTCATAGGTTGTAGGCTCATCGTCCTCTATGAGTAATACGTATTTGTGTTTGTTTACGAGAAATCCATATCTCTCTGGAACATTGGGTATCCTACTTGACTTACGAATATTTTGTGTGTCAAAAGGTTCAACTGTTGTCTCATCTCTGTGAACAATAATTTTGGGTTTAGGCAGTTGATCTGCATCTGTTTGAGCATCATGAACTTCATTAAGTTCAACTTTGCCCCCACTGTCTTCTTTTAGAAGAAACTCTTTCTCTAAAAAGAAAGCATACTTTGAGACAAACATCTTTTGCTCTAAAGCATTATAGAATTAATATCCAATTATTTCCTTAGGATATCTTATAAACAGACATTTATCATATTTCGCTTCAAGCTTGTCTGATTGAATTAGCTTCACATAAGCCAGACAACTCCAAACTTTCATATGAGAAAGATAGAGCATTTTGTTAGTCCATATCTCGTATGGAGTAACTTCAACTGCCTTTGAATGGACTCTATTTGTCATATAAACAACAGTCTCGAGTGCATAACCCCAAAAGGATTTCGGTAGATCTGTTAAGCCTATCATCGACCTTACCATGTGTAACAAGGTTTGGTTTTTTCTTTCAGCTACACCATTATGTTGTGGTGTGTAAGGTGGAATCCACTACGATACTATCCCATTATATCTGATATAAGTTAGAAATTCCTCGTTTAAGTATTTACCACCTCGATCTGATTGAAGTGTCTTAATACTTCTACCGAGTTGTTTCTTTATTTCATGTCTAAATTGTTTGAACATTTCAAACGCTTCAGACTTGTATCTCATTAGATACACATACCCATATCATAAATAATCATCGATAAAAGTAATGAAGTACACAAAACCACCTCTGGCATGAATGGACATCGGACCATATACATCATAATGTATTAGGTCTAATAACTCATTCATTCGTTTACCTTTTCCTTTAAAAGGTAATTTAGTCTTCTTGCCTAACAAGCAAGATTCACATGTGTTGTCATATGATTCATAATCAAACCAAGCTATCATTCTTGTGTAGCTTAATCATGCGTTTCTCACTTATATGGCCAAGTCGACAATGTCATAAGTAAGATGATTTTAAGTTATCACGTTTTTTTCTTTTATTTTTATTGATATTTAAAATTGGATTGGACATATCTAATATGTAAATTTCATTCCACAATGGAGCGGCACCATAAAACATTTCATTCAACTTAATTGAACAACCATTGCTTGAAAAAGTTAAATGAAATCTTGCTTTATTAAGATGTGAAACAGATACAATGTTTTTAGTCACAACGAGTACATAATAGCAAATTTCCAAAACTAACTCTAGCCCACTAGGAAGATATAAAACATATATGCCTGCGGCCAATGCAGCAACTCTTGCTCCATTTCCTACACATAGGTCCATCTCTCCCTTCTTGAGCAGTCTACTATCCCTGAGACCCTGCATATCAACACATATGTGTGAGCCACATCTGGTATCTAATACCTAAATGTTATGATCAGAAATAGTATTAACCTCAATGAAAAATATCATACCTGAAGTAAACAGTGGGGCATCTAATGGCTTCTTCTGCTTTAGTGACTCCAGATAAGCTTTGCAGTTCCTCTTCCAATGTCCTTCCTTGTTGCAATGGAAGCATATCCCCTTTAGTGTTGTCTCCTTTGCCTTCTTCTGCTTCAGTAACTCCAGATAAGCTTTGTAGTTCCTCTTTCAATGTCCTTCCTTATTGCAATGGACCTCCCATTAGCTTCTTGGACTTTTTCTTCTTCCTTTGGTTCTTCTTTCGAGAACCAAAAGCAAAGTCCACCAGCATCACAACCTTACTGTCTTTCTTAACAGTCTGCTAAACTGTTTTGTGCAAATTAATCAGCTTAGGTATCGTTGTAGATATTTGGTTCCTCCGATAGTTAAGCATAAACTGTGAATAACTATCATTCAAACCAGTCAGAATTAAGTCTATACTTAATTCATGATCTATTATGAAGCCCAAACTGGCTAATCTCTCTATGTATCCATTCATCTTCGGCGCATACTGCACTGGAGATGATTCCTCATCCATCTTAGAATAGCAAAGCAACTTCGAGGTCTAGAACCTTTCAAACCAAGCTTGCTCATCAATCAGTTCCCTCAGATGGTAGACTATGGTACGAGCATACATAGCCTCATGCTGCTTCTACAGTTCTAGTGACATAGAGGCCAACATTATACAGTTAGCCAACTCACTATCATCCAGTAGCTTCTTATAAGCTTTCTGATCTTTATCAGATGCATCGACAGCAGGGGGATCGGGGTGTGGTTCATTTAGGACATATCCTAGTTTTTTGAATTTGAGAATAATTCTCAAATTCCATAGCCAATCCAAGAAGTTAGGTCTCGTGAGTTTGTTGGAATCTAATAGGGAGTGTAAGTTCACACTAGAAGAAATCATGGCGATTCAATAACCTAGAAGAGCGAGAGAAAGTGTTAGAATGTACATTAATGCATATCGATAAGGACTTTAATCACATGCATTATAGGTCACATTATTCTTACTCAAATCCATAGCCCTCACTATGAATTCAAGAAAACTTATAGTTTTCTTAATGGTTCGATATCTGATATCACCAAGAATGACCTTGAGTTTGCCCAGCAAGCCACCTTAGGTTAATTGGTAGGTATCATTCATACCAATTGCATTCAATTATGCAACTATCGACTTGTACCATCAACTATTGATTTAGCACACTCATTGGATTGTCAACTCTTGATTTATATACATACCATGTATATAACCCAACTTCGCCTCCATCCACATTGACCTTGGGTTTGCCCAACAAATCAACACTTCCAGTTAGGACCAACCTATTAATCCCAAAATCTAATATTCATGGTTTGAACATATTCGTGTAGAGCAGGCTTGGGTTTGCCCAACAACCCAACTCTAAAAGAACTCTAGTTCTTGCCATATCAATGGAAGGAGTAAGCCCTAATATTTGGTTGAGGGATTTTTCCTTTGGTCTCATCAATATTTGGATAATCTTGATCTTGTATATCACTTATATACATTCAGATTATGGACAACTCAATTAAATTGAGCCTATATCCATAACTACCTTTAAAATGCATCCAATGCATGCATCATACAAAAGAGGTTAATTTAGGTTGTGAATTAACTATGCATCTAAAGTTCGTGATTTGATTCAACTTTTGAACCTAATTGGGTACTAGTGTTAGTCTTGGCTAATCCGAATTATGAATCCAATTCAATTAGAAACCCTAAAATTAATTATTTTGATGTCCAAATTAAATACTTTAATCCTTGTATATATGCCCTTTTTCTAGTCACACTAGAAATGCTATTCTCTACTTGGATTAATTCTAAATTAATCCCTACGGTTTCTAAAATTATAGTACATTAATTAGTCATCTATAATATCCCTAGGACATCTCGAATTTATCAAAACAATTTCGGCACAAGTTAAAATCATCTTGATGGCCAAAATCATCAAGATAAATAAGTTAACCTACGAGACACTAAAGAGATCAATTCGATGTTTGGAAAGTTTCCAAAAGCCTAACTTCAAGAACATGCATTAAGCACGTTATTGTCATCAAAAAAATACATTTATTATCACATAAGAACCTTATTTAGGTCTCATAACCGAAATATATTCATTATAAGTCATTTAGTAAGTCAACTCCATCATCTTTCAAAAAGTTGACCAATGTTGACTTTGACTTTATTTATTAATTGAATCAAATTCAATTAATTATGGAAAAATTTTAGAGTCTTATACACATTCTAAATGTGTCTAATAAAAAATTACAAATCCTAATTCTTAGGAATTATTTATTAATAAATTATAATAAACCAACACATCACATGTGTATAACACTTGTCATATTACTTCTAACACAAGTCAAACATTACACCATGCATGCATAAGATGGTCACTTTAACAATAAGTGCCATACATCTCATACACGTGGAAACACCTCCTCTTGCATGTGCATGCATAAAATTTATAAAAATATTTTTATAAAAATTAATATGGGATTTATATGCATGCATGTTCATTACATTTCCATAATTTCCCAAAACTTCATGCATACATCAAGCTGAAACTAAATTCGTAATAAAATAGAAAATGATATTCAATTGCATTTTCCTTTTAAAGAAACATAAAATAACACCTTATAAACATTTTTGTGAAAGAAAAGCAGAAAAAATTTCAGAATTGTTACGAAATTTTCAAAATCAGCATATGCATTCAGTTTTCTATAAATTCCCAGAAACCAACATATGAACAGTTTAGATATTAATTCTAAATAAAATAGAAAATGACATTCAATTGTAATTTCCTTTTACAGAAACATAATATAACATCTTATAAATATTTCTGCAAAAGAAAGTCAGGGAAAAAAATTTCTACGTTTTACACGAATTATTCCAAATCAACATGCATGTCAATCACAACCCAGCAAACACTTAGCACATGTTCAATACATCATCTATTACATGCATAAACTTGCTCTGATAACATTATTGTGTTTGTCATGGTGGCATTCATCACATGCATGATAATGCAGCAGAAGTGTCAGAATCACCCAAAAACTATGGAATCAAACAAGCATGCATGGATATGTAAAAGAACATGAAATATAAAACTATTTACCTTATGTTTCTCCTCCTTTCTTGTTTCTTCTCTTTGTTTGGGTTGTTACGAATACCAAACCCTTCCTTGATCACCCAAAAACATGCAAAGAAGATGAAGAACCAATGTATAAGGGTAATTTGAGCACCAAACTAGATGAGTTCTAGTAGATGCTCAAAATGATGGAAGATAGATCAAGAACCTTGTTGCATACACTTTGATTCATGCAACAATTGCATAAATTACAAAAACAAGGTTCTTGATACCTCTCTCTCTCACTCCAGAACTCTTCTAGAGCCCTTATCTTTCACTTAAGTGTGCAAGAAGTGGTAAAAACTTGTGTACATAAGTGAAGAACTCACTTATATACTATTTTGTGCCCTCTGTCACGATCGTGGCCAGCGTAGCCTGGGCTCGCCTTAGGCCACGATCGTGGCCTATGAGTCACGATTGTGACCTGATTAAATTTAGCCATACACACTATGTTTTTCATCCAATATTTTATGCGTATGACCCTTAAATTCTCAGTTATTTTAGGCACTTAAATTAACTCTTAATTCAATCAAATCATGAAGGGTTTCATGATGCTAATTTGTCGAAAATATATAAGTAGATTAAGGCACAAACTCTTAGATAGTTAATTATCCAACTTATGAACCTTTCTATAGACAATTACCATGCAATTCATCCTTTCACCATACTATACCCCACTTGGTTCGAAATATGGGCTACGTGTCAACTCCCACTAGACTAATTACGTCACATCTAGTTTAAATGATGTTAGTTCTTGTTCTGGGATCTCATTACTCTATGTATCATTGAAGACTCTCTTCATGACACATAATTGCTTTGGCCAGAAACTCTTGAGTAATGATTCCGGTAAGAGACCGTGGATATCATCTCCTTCTATCAAGAGTGGTGAATCCTTTATTGGCTACCCAATTACCTTCGAATACAAATAGTTGTACGCAATCACCACCCTAAGAGTGACCTTGTCTTGAGGTAACGAGGAATGATGTCAAAGCACAGGATTCATATCCAAGATATCCTTGAGTACCTTAAGTCTAAGGATATTTGCACCATTGCTATGATGAGATTAATCATTGACATT